>JAQIXJ010000065.1:0-60881 GCA_034700185.1 Phthiracarus laevigatus | reverse complement strand
ATATATAACCAAACATTTGACAACTTTATTAATGCGATCACTCATCTATTAATCTAATTCATTATACAAATAATAAAAGTCAAGAATTGGATACATGTTTGTCTATTATGTCATATTCTGGATTCACTGGATATCATTCACATTCACAGGTAAGATTTTGATTTTATTTGAATCAATCCCTACATGAATGACATCAACTAAATTATATTTAAAAAGTATTCTGCGACTATATAAAAATTTTAAACCGGATCTTTAATTTAATTAAATAGTTGACGCATTGCACTCAAACTTTCGTTCACGAGTCCAATCTTGTTGTAAATATATTAATGTTAAATGCGTTGCTTTATGCGATGAAATTAAAAACTGATCAAATTTGAATCAGACATATTAAATTCTAGGAGGTTTGACAAAAATCAATTGTATATTTAAAGGCGCCTTCGATTTTAGACATCTTAAATTTCAGGCGCCTTTCAATTTTTAGACGCCTTTAAATTTTTAGGCGTCTGTTAAAATTTGTTTAAAGTTTTAACACTTTATTGCTTCAAAGTTGCTGAACCTTCTGGTCATTTACATCTAATGCGATCTTTTTGATGGCTCAAAGAAAGCAATAAATTAGTATATGTATTGTAACTTTATTGGATTGTATAAGTTATATGTTACGGCAACTTTAAAACAATAAAGCACTAAAACTTAAGCAAATTGTCACCACTCGTAACAGATTAGTTTTCAATTGCAACGCTCGCATACTTTTCGTACAGGCCTTTGAAATTTGTCAATAAAAAATTTGTTTAATTTAACTTAAAGTTTTTATTTGTTTTCTGTGGAGAACGTAAATATCATTAATGCGTCTCGATTTACATATTTTTCGGTTTTGAGTTACAAACTAAACATTGCATTTAATACTAGAAAACCTATTAAACTCATTAATAGATTAACAAATACTTTATTTGTGGACTATAGCTTGCATTACTAACATCAAACTCCACAACTGCTGCATCAAATGCTAGCAGTTTAGACACTCATTTAACGTTAAACAATTCACCAAATATCACAACAATGAACGGATCTGTTAACGAAGACAATACACTGCAAAGCGTGTCCACAAATATTTCGTTATCACCATCTTCATCGTCATCTGTGTGCGCGTTACCATCAGCTTATGATTCGAGGATTATATCGGGTTATTCTCGATTGCCTGCGCTTTACGGTTCTTCATATCCCGATCAAAATTCATTTTATCCGTCACACACAGCAAATCCATTTTATTCGTCGTTTGTAAGTGATTTTTATTACACATTTTTCGAAAACTTAAGAGTTAAATGTTATAAACTTAGATATAATCGACGATGTTTTTAGATTAATTCTGGCCTCAGGTTATTACAAATTTGGTACACACGTTCTCTTAATCAGTTTTTTTAAATTAATCATTATTACTGTTTATCAGATTCTGTTTATAGCATTTTTTTGAGAATTGATTTAAAATAATTTTCGCGTTTAATTGTGCGTAACTTTCTTTGAACCATTAAGTGTTAAATTTATTTCGAAATTTATGTTATTATATGTGGCGGTATATCTATAATTGTGTACCAAGTTTGGTGATAATTTGCTAGCGTTGAGATTAATCTAAAATACCGTTACATATCTCTTACAGTACATGATGTTTAAACAATAGGGACATCCGTATGAGGTGAAAGACCCAAATGGTGGATGGAGTGCTTTACCGCAAACAATGTGCTATCCTTATGAGGCCAGTCTATACAATCCATATGGTGACCGATACAGTGCAATGGACAGCGCGGCCAGACGTAAAAACGTGACGCGCGAGACAACTAATACCTTAAAAGCATGGCTTCATGAGCACAGGAAAAATCCTTATCCGACAAAAGGCGAAAAAATTATGCTCGCAATTATTACGAAAATGACTTTAACTCAAGTTAGAATGCATTTCATATCTTTTTTAGCGACTCTTTAAGTTTATTCAATTCTTATTTTTCATTCGAAAAGTTATAAAAAATAAATATTCCGATTGTTTGTTTAATTATTAAGTTTCTATTCACTCATCAATAATTCATAAAAAAATTCTTTACTAAAACGATAAGCTTATATTCAAATTTCAAAACAATTTCATTAAGTTTTTACTATTTTTTTACGAATTAGCAAATAAAAAAAAGTTTTTTCATCGCTAAATGAACGAACGCTCGCCTGAATTTATAACAGACATAAAACTGTAGTGAAAAGTAGTAAATTTTATGACTTTATTTGTTTATGTTTGTGTGTGATTAGAAATTTTATTGCAGTATTTAATGTTTGTTTAATTTTTTAAAAAAACTAAGAAATTATTTATGTAAACATTATACGAATAAATGCCATTAACTTAAGTGTTAATATTTTTTTATGCCCGAAATTTATAGTCCAATATTTTTAATTAAGAAAAAGTTTTCTGAAGTCGAACTTTTTTTAGAAACTCGTTAATAATATTTAATATTTTATAAAACCGTACGAGAAAAATATGCTTGTTTAACACGAATAGGTCTCGACGTGGTTCGCGAACGCCAGAAGACGTCTGAAAAAGGAGAATAAAATGACTTGGGAACCACGAAATAGGTGCGATGACGAAGAAGACGACGATATTATGAGTAGCGACGATGAAACCGAAAATAAACCCACAACTATTAGAGAAACGGATTCGACGTCACATATTTGTCACATGAATCCCATAAACAAAGATCTACAGACATCAACAACACCAGCAACAGCAACAACAACAACAACGACGACGACGCATCGTAACGAATCATTTAAAGGTGAAATAGTTGTTGAAATATTTTTACTTAAATTACTTATAAAGGTATAATTACGGTGCCGTCTGTTGTATTCGGAGAATGCGATGCCAGAAATGAAAGCATGACTTATCTGTTAAACCGATCTCTGTTTTTCTCTCTCAATACTAATAAATAGGGAGTACATCTGTAACCACTACGGTATTATATGTTGTTATAATGTTTGTATTTGCCATTGTATGCTAAAATCGATATTGAAATACGGTCTTGTAATTTATGGAGACATAACTCTTTTGTTTTTACAACATTTTGATAAACACTCGATCAACTGGCAGTGTTAGTTGTTGGTGGTCTCAAAGAGAAACAGTTAATGTATTTGGTTTTAACTATTTTTTTCTATTCTTAAGTTTTACACCCCCTATAGTGTTCATCCATAGACGTAGTATTAGTGGATTTTGTTATAGGAATTATGCTTATTTCAGTATACGGTGTACAGTACGCATTCAGTTACGACAGTCTACCATTCATTTTGTCCTAATCAAGTAAATTTTGAAGTCGTATCACTCTTGAGAACTTCCTTGACAACTGTCAGGCAAAAAATTAGTGAAAGCAGTTTGTAGTTTAGTGAAGGAAACAGCAATAATTTGAATTGGTCTGCATTTGAAACAGTGGTGGCCATTACAAATGCAAAATCACGTTCGTAACGTTGAATAAGATATCCAACTGTGAATATACAACCCATGCAGAGGAATTCGTCTCTATCACCCTGTGGAGAGATGTGGAGAGTGTGTCTTGTCTTAAGAACTTTTTTAATGCACAACTTGGCTGTGCTAAACAAACACACAGCAGTTGCCTTATGGGAAACTATTTAGTGAGGTCATCGCGAGTCATTCTTGCTCATAAATTTAACTAACATTGTGTGCTCGTAGTAAAGTGTACAGTGGTGTACAGCGTGCTATCGTTTCACTCTATCGTTTTTGGCTGTGGAGGTTTGTGGTACGGGTTTCGCATACTCACTACTGAGTAATAACATGCCTCGACCCATCAAACCTTCGACCTACCTCTCCCTTTCCCACTTCTTCAAGTACTTCAACTTCACTTTCTATTCTTTTTTGTATACGCAAACACTCTCAGTGTGTTTATGTTTGAGCTTTTCAATTATATTCAATTAACCCGAAATGCACAACAAAACGCGCAACGGTTTACAAACACCAATTCTCAAAACAGTTTGCAAACGTTTTCAAGAACTATTTAACTTAATATTTACAATTGTTTTTACTAGTTATCAACACCTTTAATCTTAACGTTAAATCGTTTTCTTTTTCACTCAAATTAATGCGTTTCAGATATAACCGAAATCTCCGCTAATGACTCGATTCACACATCAAATAATCGCGTAATCATACCATCTTTGACAAACTCATCGCCGACACATTGTTCATCGTCTAAGGAATCTCTTCGCCACAGTATTAATGTATGACTTGCGAAAATATAATACGCACACAAAAAGCTATTTAAACACAAGCTATTACTAATATATTTATTCTTAAATTACACGTTTTTTTTGTCTCTAAATATGAGGTTAAAGTTAATATGATTTACTCGTTTTTTTGATTTTAAGGCCATAAACGAAATGTAGCGCTAAATATAAATTTGGTTATAAATATATATATATAGATTTATTTTCAAATTCAATTACTGAGTGACAGTTGGATAGCTTTGTGTGGTTGTGTTTAAACTATATTCAGTAATTACAGTGAGATATATAGATTCAAATACCCGACAATGAGATGCTATTATTATTTAAATTTGTAGGACAAATGTTCAAGCAATTCAAGCAATAGTTCGGTAAAGCCTAAAATCTGGTCATTAGCTGCGACAGCAATCGATGATAAACCAAAGAGTCCTATAGTCCACTCAAATCATTTACATGCACAGTCATTACACCCGACATCGCTGAATGCGATCCATTCCTCCGCAATCTCAGCCTCGACGCCCACTAATATGACGGCTTGGTATCACCACAGCACACAACAATATCCATCTGTCAATCCTTATGGAGCGCATTATGTGCCTTCATTACAAAGACATTTTCACCATACATCCGAGGCTACATCAATACCTCCACAGGTAACGCTAATTTTCCTATTCATACCGCTTTTGTCACGCTTTTATATATTACACACTCGATTACAATGAAGATTGTGGAAACAATTGTTGTTTTCGAAATCTATACTTAACTCGCGATAAAATGATTTAAATTCAATTGAAATTTTGCGTAAAATGTCGTAACATCCAGTTTAATGAGTTTAACGGTTTTATTCTATGATTGTCTTCAGATCATCTTATTAATTCTTTGAAAGATTGGTTGTCAATAAAACAGACTTTAATTTAGAAAAACAAATTAATGCAAAAATTATTCAGGAGTTTTATTTTGTTTTGGGTAGAGTTGAACCGTTTTTCCATTGAATTAAATTGTTTTTTATTGACACGAAATGTTTTTTCCTTGAATCAAAAGCAAAAAAATAAAGTAATGATAATTTTTAGGGACCATAAAACGCATTGAATACTAAAACGTTAGCGACTGAATCCCTAATGCATGCGATTATATTGAAAAACGGAAATTGATTTTTTTCCACCGAAAAAATAAGTTCAAGTTTAAAATTTCATTATGGATTATAATTGAAAAATTTTCTGTGAGCGAACAAAAGACAAAGAAGAGCGAACTACTTATACTTTTTCGAACAATTAGTATATAGTTTGCATTTAATTATGTAAATGGTTTGACTAATTTGTATGCATTGTGTGTGATATGCATAGGCAGATACACCACCGCAAACACCGCCTGCCATCAAATTAGCATCACTGCAATTACTGAGTTCAGAAAGTGGTGCATTCGGTTCGGATCACGTGAATTGTGCGCCGCAACCAAAACTAATCTCGTATCGCAATCAACTCGAACAAATCGGACAAAGTGGCAATACTTCACCGCCAACTCAAAGTAAGTAAACTTGCATCAGAAATTAATAAAAAAAACTAAACGTTGCATTTATCATCCGTTGATCTCATTTTTTTTCTTTATTGCGTTTTATGTGCAGAGAACCTGTGCCCGAAATTTTTGTTGCGTACTGCACACTGTATAGTAAAAACTAAAATACATTATCCGTATTTCTGTGCTCACACGGAAGCGTATAAATACGTGATCTAAATAAACCTGAAATGGAAAAAATTAATTTATAAAACACATAACGTTACACACACACTCGGAGAAACAAAAAACAGAGTATACAGCGGTTGTAAACCACTAATAATTTGTCATTGAGTGTAAATATTGCAGTTGTTTAGTCTTACTAGTGGCGAAAAAAATGTGTTATATGTAACTTCGCTATCATTCCAATTAATTTAATCAAAAGATTTAGTTTAGCGCACACACACTGTAGTGGAAAAAACTTTTTTCCAAAAAAAAAAGTTTTTATGTGCGCGTTTGTTTGCGCACACAAACACACACAAAACTAAAAATCTAGATTTTTATTTGCGTTTGTAATTTAATCTGGAAATGTTATTTTTAAAGATATTTTCGAGATAAATTTTTTTCGCTGCAATTTTAGAATTCATAAATACTTATGTAAACTACTCGCTCACGATATAATTTAAGTGAGTAAACTTGGAAGACTTAATGTATGATACTGTAAATTGAATTTTATTATTATACGGTACATAATTCATTATTACTAGATATGGCGTGTTCTCATTTCTAAATTTAGTTTATTTTGATTGTTTCGGGCTTTTTTAAAATATACATTAGTCTCGTATTTAACGCAATTTTTTTATTTCGGAGATAATATTAGTTTTCTGGAATAAATCGTTTTACATTTATTGCATTTAATTTTTTTTTGTTCAACCAAATTATTATTTGCTGTCTAAAACTCTCTTGTATTCCATTTTTTACAATAGTAATGTTGAAATTGAATTTTAATTAATCGGCAAAAGCAATGCGTATAATTGAGTTGAATATTAGTTTACGCTCCAAATCGTCGCGCGTATTAAATTAATTAATAGTTAAACCTTATTTTCCTATTTGAAATAAAAATGCAAAAAAAAAGTTTTGACCGAAAAAATGTTGTTGAATGTTGTCATGACAACATTAAAAAAAAACTTTTGTACAAACATTTGATCAATGTTTTCTGATAAATCATAAATGCGTTATAACTTGATATGAACTTTGTATTTATAATATTAGCTAAAGATATTAGTATTAACATAGTTAGAGGAAACATCATTTAGTTGATAGCGCTCTATAGAGTTGTTTTTTCTTTTGTTATTTGCTTTTGTTATTCGGCATTTGGCAAAGCAAGCGTTTTGATTGGCCACCAATTTATAGCATGACTAATAATAATACATTTATTCATGACATACAGCAATCATAGAGTAATAATAGAGAAATAATGAAATAATGTTAGAGTTTGTTGCGTTCGTTACGTTTGACATTAGCTTTATCTTTAGCTAATATCTCATAACCGTTGTATTACTAATAACTGGCAAAAAATGTCCATACTATGCAATGGACAGCAACTGACATGAGACTCAAATGACAATAATTCATGCTTAACTTGTAGTTATGTCTGTTCATAGCATAGCAACCAGCAATTGCACGCATTCAATATAATTAGGATCTGCTGCTACAGGACATCAGCAGCAGCTTCTGTAGAAAACTACGTCTCTCTCTCTCTCTCTCTCTCTCTCTTTCTCTCTATGTCTATGTTTAGATCGAAAACATGATAAAAGTCAGTGTCATTTTCAGTGCTCAAACTCATATTATACGTCACGCTGTGGCTGTGCTTGTGGTGGAAATGCGAGTAATGCTAGTAATGGTCCATTATCTTAAGATTTTGTCAAACCAAACAAACATTAACTATATTTTTTTAAACTGTGAAAATATATACTATAATTTTCATATTTCTTTACTGCGCTATTCATATCAGCGATTTTATTTTTTCAGGTCATAATATTATCTTGAAAGCACATCATTTGTAGATTTTAGGTAAAGCGTTAGCAAATATTTGGGCCCATTTTTTGCTTAGTGTTTTCCTCTGGAATATATAGTGTGATTTTACGAGATTAATCATCCAAATTTTTCGTGTGCATTTAGTTTTTACCTTTGTTTAATGACAAATTAGTTTTTATTTAAATTTTAGGAAAATTCTATATTCAAAACATTCACTGGAACTTTCCGATTATAAACTAATCTTATGCATGATTTCTAGTTACCGTTTGATACTTTTTTTTAGTTGAAATACAAGACAGTAAATAACTAGGTTTACTTTATTCATTTAAATTATATCTATTATTTAAAATTTTTCTTACTTAATAAAACATTAAACATGTTTAAAATGCATAAAAACGAGTGCGTATAAGGGATAATACGATTAATGCGTAAATGATGAGTAATATATCAGTAAATTTGTGATAACTAAAAGTTATGAAAAATTTTAATCGTTAAACGTAGCAAAAAATAAGGATGAAATTATCTGGTGTTCAATTTCATTACAGTTCATGGGAATTCTACTAATATTTTTACTTTTAAAAATAATATTTGTAGGCTTGGAATATCAAAAGCAAAGCTAATATGCAAGTCAACCAACGCTGGAAAAGATATTTTAACGATTGGTAATTTGCTGTTTATTCGACTA
This sequence comes from Phthiracarus laevigatus, assembly GCA_034700185.1. NCBI lineage: Eukaryota > Metazoa > Arthropoda > Arachnida > Sarcoptiformes > Phthiracaridae > Phthiracarus > Phthiracarus laevigatus. The sequence continues at coordinate 52,411 of JAQIXJ010000065.1, read as the reverse complement.
TTTAAACGCTGACACATTTTTGTGAAATCCGTGTTAATAATGATCAATGGATAAAAACATTTAAGTTAATTTGTTTTATATTATTATTTGTATTCATAATTAAATCAAAGCCGATGTATTTACATTACTACTATTTAAAATAATATAAGTTTTTATCGTACAACGTTTTTTCTAAACATCGAAATATCGCTGGAAAACTCCGGTATATTTTAATCGCACGCAATAGAAAATATATAGTGGTTTTTTATTTAACAAAAAAAAGCAGTATATTTGTTACATTTGCAACGGAATGAATAATCGCTTAACCAATGAAAAATCTATAATTTGTATAACTATACACTAAAAAACTTTGATATTAAGTTACAATAAAAGTTAAAAAATTAACATAAAAAATAGGAAAAAAATTCTAGTAATAAATTATGTTCATTAATAAATGCAATTAATTAACCATAAATTACTTAAATATTAAACATAATAAATTCTTCTAATATATAGGCATATTATGGCTGCGTTTTTAATGAACTAAAATATTATTTAATTTATGAATGGAAAATATTCTTTTATTTTTAATTAAAATAAAAAATTTATCTCATTATGCATCACTAAATTAACAGTTACTTATATATATATATAGATATAGATATTACTGGAATTATCAGCAAAAAAGTTACTTATAGAGCCGTTTTCTTAGACTATCAGCGCATAGTAAGCTATAATTAAATAATAGATATAAATTGTATGTATGCATGTATGCGCGTATGTTAAATGTCAATTTGCAGATGGCTTTCCAGATTAGCGAAAGGGTAGACACATTTTATGTCCATTATAAAACTCACTGCAACACACAACTCTCCGCTATTCTGCTAAAAGTTCTGTTTTTTGGTCGAAAAACATGAATCTATATATATATATATACGTCTAATGTTTAGTATTTTTAGATGTGACAACTATTGCTAACAAAAACGACGCCCATCCATACGAGCCTTAAAATTAAATCAAAAAATAAACGAAAACTTATTTAATACAGTTTTTGCACAGAATCTTCCAAATTAATAACAAACTTTTTGATACATTTAGTAGTGACAGCACTTGTTAAATGTGAAACTTATCCTTGTATCTCATTCAGCAGTTAATCAAAACTTTATATAAAAGAGTGAACGAATATGTGTGCGTGTGTGTGAAAGAGATGAGGCACAGGCAGTCTAGAGAAACACCCAATGATATGACATTTCAAATCACACACACGAACACACAAAGGTATTTGATGTGAATCTCAAAGATCTTAGAGTTAGTTGTTTTTTCTACCAGACTAATTCAAGCTGCGAGAGAGAGAGAGAGAGAGAGAGAGAGAGAGAGATAAAATATTGCAAAGACTTGTTTTTAAAAATGTTTGACTATTACATTTGTTATCAATGCAGTAAACGTTGATGGGAAAGTATGGACGTGTTTTTGATCCTTATCTATAAGTTATAACCAAGTGATGTACTTTAAAAAAAGTTAAATTGATAGTATGATTTTCATGGACATATTTAGTAAAAACTCGAATCGCGTAACAAACTATTTGTGCGCTGCAATATATTGTTGCGCGAAACTTGTGATTTTTAATTTCGTTTTCTCTCCAAATAAGACTTTTTATCTTAATAAAAACCATACTTTCCGATATTAGGCATACTAAACAGGCGTAAAACAAGCGTAAAATTTTTTGGTTCATTTATAGTATATTTTAAATACATTATAATTGATGCTATAGTTAATTTACAAAGAGTATCAACCAAAACTAGTATACGTTTTTATGATCTCATTATCTTTTCAACGATGAACATTAAAATGTGTAATTTTTAAATTTTAATTGCTTATCTTACAGTATTATTCATAACTTCCTACGAATCGAGTTTACCTAAAATACTACTCGAGTAAAATATTATTCGGAAATCTAATGAGATGTTAAAACAGTATTTTAATTTTAAAGTTTAAACTAAAATACGCATTTAGAATGAATTGTATGCGTATTCTTGAACTTTTTTTGTTGTTATTTTTAAATTGATTATTTCGAGAATACGTGGTTCATTGACATTTAAACGAAAACAAAATTTATAATTGCATTCTGGTTCGAGTCTAGATGATAACGTAATATCAGATTTCGATTAATTAATAAAGTGGGCTATGCTGCGTGGGTTACTCACTTAAATTAAAATTTTCAATTTTAGTTTGTTTAATGCTGAATATTTTCAAATATTTTATCAAAGTTTAATTACTTGGAAAAACTAAAGAAAAAAAATTAAATTTCCATTGTTTATCGTTTGGGCTCTAGAAAAATCTAGCCGTATTTTCCTCTTAAAATAAATCAATACAAAAATCGTTTGTTTTCCACCTTTAATTGTTTTGTTAAAATTCGGAGATTATCTAAGAAATCAATATTTTAAATGCATCGATACCATACATGTTACATAATAATATAATGTTGACCTTGTAAACCAGTAGAGAAAGCAAATGTGGAATTTAAGCCGAAAACGCCAATATAAGTTTATTAAATATTTTAAAATAATAATTTATAATTCTACTTATACAGAAAATACTTTATTAACTGCTAAAAGTGTCTGATGAAAATTTTTTAAAAAATATTTCGCAAAACAGAGTAAAACAAAAAAAACGTGGATTCACTTTATGTACGGTTAGTATACTGTAGAAGTAGGTAAAGTAAACGTTGGCAATTTGAACTCTTGGTGCATTTACAGAAATACTTTGCATTCGTGATTCACAATGTGATCACTTTTTTTTTGTAAAAATGTTAAATCGGGTGCTTTACTGCGGGACACCAATGCAGAGATTAATTACACATGTCTTGTAAACTGAAGGCATACTACTCGAACAGCATGATGTAATATTATCTACAATAGTGACATACGTTATGTTGTAAGTATATATCGTATAATCGTATAGATATATCGATGTATATTTTTCTTTCGCTTTAAGCCTGTGTTAAGAATGTACTTTAGTATTTTTATTACTTGTTCTACTCTACTATAATAATTGCTATGCCTCTATGAAAAAAAAGTTAAAACCAATTTAACCTTTAACTAACGAATATCGCATACTTTATTAATAATAATAATCATGATTATTGTATACAATTAATTATGTACTGGTAAAAGTAAATATGACTTTAGAATATCAATGAGTTGAGAGCGAAGAAATGAGGAGTCATTTGTTTAGAAATAGTTTTTTTTTGTTTCAGTAACGCATTGGCAAACGCATTGTATTGCTTATTGCATTTTTCGTTTCGTTTCCCTTTTAATGTATTCAAAAAAATATTGACACTTAAATTTTTGCTTGTTAATGCAATTTCCTCAAAGCCTGTCTTGTTATTGCGTTAAGTTGTGTTAAACATATTGCAAATTGCTTGTATTATAAAACTCGCTTTGCCTTTGAGAGTCGGCTCCAGCAATGGTATAGTTATATAACAGTCTACTAATTAAACACGACAGCTCTAAAGAAACCGAAATAAGTTTTCTCTCAGACCCTCATTTGTATTGAACAGTATTCGGCATTTTTGACTTTTTTCTAAGTTAGAATCAATGTATGCATTTATAAAACCATTGTTTGCCATTATTGTCCTCAAACAAAAATACAAATTTATGGTCTAAAAAGTATATTATTATGCAATTGCTTCTAAAACATTATTATAACTATTGCATTATTTATTCAGGCATTACTGAACCTCTTTTAACAAGGATTTGTTTGTCATTCTGGCTCTCTCTCTCTCTCTCTCTCTCTCTCTCTCTTCTTTTGCTCATGTTAATACAATATATGTAATTTACAATTTGATGCCTTCATGTTTTTATAAATAAAATAAGTGAACGCCAATATATTCGCCAATACTGTCCCGAAAAGCATTAACGCATACATATGTAAGAATATATATTGTGCGAAACGCTTTTGTGTGCGAAATGCTTTCTTTCATTCCGCTAATGATTTCGCAAAAATATTCATCACTAAAAATATAATTCATTATTCAACCATTTATTCGTATTTAAGGCAATAAAACTCATTATCCATAGTTTCGGCGGACGAGAAAAAAATTCGATAAATAATAATTATTGCGTAAGATTCTCGTGTGAATTCGAGGAGATTGTGATTTTCAACATATTATTTTAATTGATCATTAATTTGAAAAACGAGATGAGATAATATTAACGGCAAACAAATGCTTTTAAATGCTGGTATCGAAACAAGATTTAAAGGAAGACTTAAATATTTGCCGTAATGTGTTAGATTTATAACAAATTTAAGCAAATTTAAACTGCTTTGGAGGAGATAAGCGATAATTATATATTTATGGCCCAAATTATTTACCGATAGTTGTAAACCTAAATTATCTTAATTTATTATATCGACCTTATTTATATCGACCCTTATATAATTTAGGTCCTAATACTGATTCTAATTGTAAATTTGCCCAAATCTAGAAAACATTTGAATTTGAGAAACAATTACAATGTTATTAATATTTAAGTTAATTTAATTATAATCACGAATTGAATAAATAAATTATTTAATGAAAATGTACAAAAAATTAGTAATAACTACTTTCCAGAGTTCTAAAATAAAATGTTAATCTTGTTGTGAATTTATAAAATAGTTTAATGAAGCAGAATAATATAGACAATTATAAAAAATAGTTAATATTACATCAGAATTATTCCTGTTTCGATTAATTGATTTAAGATCATTAGATGATTTTCCATCAGTAGGAAATTTTTTGAATTATATAGCATTTTAAAATATCAGGCATTTAATTTAGAATGTTCATAATTGAGTTTGGAATATTTAAATACAATAATACAATATTCTTACTTTTTTTAAAAATTTTTCAAGGTTAGTTAAGGTTTTTTTGATTTTTAATTTTAGAGCTTTTAAGCTTTAAAATAATTATTAATACTTGGAACATTTTTAGGTCTTAATTGAACAAGTTTTTTGGATTTATTTAAGCTTAGGTAAAACTGTACCAGAAGGAAATTTGGTTGGGGTTGATCCCTAATTTTTCAAAAATACGACTCTACACTCAAAAATTTTGGAGTATAAAAGTTTGAAAATATTTTTAATTTTTTTTGCCATAAGTAAAAACTGTGAAATATGACGGCATATTAAATGAGAATTGGTGTTTTATCAAAATACTATCGATAGGGTAGAGACACACTGACAACAGGACATATCAATCATTTAATTTAAATTTTTCAATATGCCACAAAGTTGATTAGGTTTAGAGAGCCCTAAATTTTTTGTCAAAAGTTTAAAAAAATCTGATTAAATTAGATGGATTTTAAGATGAGAATATTACAGATATTTCAGACTTTTAAAAAGATACAAAAATTTTAAAAAATATCGTTTAAATCCTATAAGTTTGTCGCAGCTATAAATACCTTCAAGAAGCCATCAGAGTCTGCGATACCCAGGCTTGGAAATAAAGTAAATACATGCTTGTAACTATGCTTGAACAATGCAAAAAAATGTATTAATATTTAGAATACAGAATACAGAAAAAAATGAATACCTCCAAATTATAAATTATGTTTGTTTACTGTATTTATTTTTAATGAATCGCTTATATTTTTTTATTATGCATATTTTTCCACTTAATTTTAAAAGTAGAGCTACTAAATTTGACATGTTTGGATGCAAATGTACACATTTATTTTAATAGAATTTCACAGTTTTTCAGGGATTTATGATTTACGAAGAGACTTTTAAAAAACTTAGGTTAATTTTTTATAAATATTACTTATATATATGCGTTCAGAGTGAGCTCAGTATGTTTGTTCTCGTTTTAAATTGAAGTTAATAACATTGCAAATCACTGGTTTATTTGTTAATCATCAAAAAGGAGGATTACTAAATAAATTTGGGATTATTTGTTATTAACATTTTTGAAAAAATTGAATTTAAGCATCAACAAATTTAATTTGAACCCCCGTTTCGAAATTCACTTATAGGCCTCGGATGTTTATTCCCAAAAAATTAACTTTTATAGCCCGCTCGGCTATAGTACCTAAAATCAATCAGGCTATTAGTACTAATATAAACTTTATTATTAAGTTACTATGATCCATAAATGGAATCTAAAAGACAGTCTAGTAAAGGCAACATTGACTAAAATTATTAATTACGGTATTTACAAATAAATTTTTAAAAATTTGTAAAGCTTTTTCCGTACACAAAAAGATAACGCGAAAATCAAATTTTAAGAATAAATTTCAGTTTGAAAATAAAATGAAATTTTCATATGAAGGAATTTTGAATTATTTTATAGAGAGGTTTTTTAATTTAACAGTTTTGTTAGAGTTTATCAATACCGCGTGAATCGCGTTTAGTTGAAGATTTCTAGTCAACTTTACTGAAACTTATATTATTGATTCACAATATCTTTTACCGTGTATTGATTTAATAGATTTTTTGCTAAAATAAATATTTGTGCGCTCAGCACTAGTATAGTTAATTCGAATTTAATCATGTTTCGGCCAACACTTTATTGTTTATGATGTCGAATAAAACTTAGCGAATAGCACTAAATAATTCATTACTTCATTATGTTTGGTTGAAACGAGAATTTATCTGTTTTGACCAAAGTTTAATACTCAGTTTTAAGACGATAAACAAAAAAAAATACGCTATGCTTATATGATGAAAGATTGAAACTATAAAATTACTATAAAATTAACGTGTAATACTAAACAAAACTGAATCGAAAGAATATGAAAGCCTCAATGTTTTACCACTTCTCACAAATCTCTTTTTATTGCTGAATTCACTTTTTTTATGCTGAAGGTATAAAACGATACAAACCCCAAAGTGGGATCAAAATTGTATGAGAAAATGCTCATAAAACATAAATCATCATTAGATTTTTACTCGAAAATATAAAAAGCTTTATCTCGTGAGTAAATTGTTGTGTTCAACAAGAGATTTGTGACAAAATATGGTGACACCGTCTTTATTACGTTGTATGATATGTATTGAGAAGCATTTTTTAAAAAGAATTATGGCTTCGAAATAGACAAACAGGAAAAGTAGTTTGAAAGTATGATTCGGGCAAATGTGCTTGTAATGTAAATTTAAGTGCCTCTCGTGGTCTATAAATGGTTAATGTAGACGAAAAGTAACATTGCATGTCTGTATTAAGCATATATGCCATACTATCATTGTACAGTGAAATACGCACACAATCTCTTGTGGCCAAAACTGAGTCAATATACATGTTCTGCTCTCTTTCTCTCTCTCTCTCCATCTGTTTCTGCGCCAAACAATAGCGTTACGACATTAAGACCAAATTAGATGAGTCTTGGCTGTCAGGTCAACAATTCAAACCACAGTAATCAACGTTTACTAAACACATAAAAATTGTATAAATAATTAGACCATCGCTGGATTACTGTTGCTTTGTTTGGTTTGTAACATTGAGATTCAATGGTTTAAATTGGTAGAGCAATGTAGTGATCGTAACACCAGAACATCATAACATACTGGGATCACATTCGCATCAATTGAGTATTTTGGTTACATATTTAACTTACTCAAACTCAGTTAAGCAATTGCCTAAGAGAGATATTGAGTTTCAAGCAAACCATTGCTCTTAAGAAGGTTCCAGATGGTCGGCGCCAATGCAAGCATAAGCCAACTCTGCATAAGTCTCACTAACTTATGCTCTCATCCATTAACATTCCTAAAGATCTAAATAGACAAAACTGTGACATCTAATCTACGTCTCTCGCGAAAACGCATTAATTGGCAATAACGGACTGTCCAAACCTTCTTATCTATTAATTTTAAAAGGATTGGTTATAATTAGTTGTCTATTTGAATTTGGTTTACCCAATATTTCATTTAATTAATTATTTTAAAATTATGCACTCTATACTGTGTAATTCCCTACACAAAATTTCAAATATTTTCAATTATACAAATAAATATAAGTTCGGTACATTTATTCTAATGTCTGACAAAACATTTTACAAATATAAGTTCATTTAGATTTAATAAAATGCATGGCAACATTTTTTTGCAATAATGTTCTGGATCTAATATTTTGTATTTAATTATTATTATTATTTTTGAATTTTATCATTTTTTGTAAGATTTCGTTTAGGTAAGATTTCTGATATAATTCTGGGAAAAATATTTTCAATGTTTTTCTGCGAATGCTTCCATTGTGAGATTCCTCGTTCCTCGTGTGTTATCGCGATTTCCTTGTATTGAACAATTTAAAATAATTTGATTTAATGTGAATTTTAAATTTTGGCATTTTCTAAAAAGCAAATTAATTTTATAAGCTAATTTTAAATAACACTTATAAATTTATTTACGGGTATATCACTAAATTTTCTGTTTTAAGTTATTAAATTAATTGTATTATAGAATACATGTCACTTACTTATTAATGGTAAAATTACTTTTGAAATTTTTGTAAAACTTTTTTAAAATATAAAATTGGATCGTAAACAAGAAAAAAATTGTTTTTTAGCTCACTTTGTATAGACAAAAACGAGTTTATTGAATTTGAGTATGTCCGTCCGTCTGTCCTCCTGTCCGCAGTCTCATTTTAATAAAGGGGTTTTACATATGTCTTATATTAAAGAAGGAGTTTTAAATGTACCATCTTGGTTTCAAAACTTGTAGATTTGTGACATTAGTATACATAAACATATAAAAGTGAGCTCTCTATGAATGTTCCGTTCTTGTTTTTATGTAGAATTTGGTTGTTTATGAAATTTTTTGTAATAATTAATCAAATGACCGCAATTGAATCTTCAAAAACAAATTATTCAAACCGTACTGATGACACCGACAAATATGAGCCACTTTTTGATGCTCCACTTGATTTGAAACTATATTTGGATTTTACTGTATTAAACAAATTACTTATTAAACAAAATTTAGAACAACTATATTGATATTAATTTTATCCGCAAACTTGAATAAGTAATTATAGTATTTTTGGAATTTATTACCTGCTTATTTAAATAAAAATTTCCAATGTCAAGCATTTTATTGATATTCAGAGATTCTTAATGATGCGTAAATAACTTATTATTTAGTGTTCCATTAGTTTTAACAAAATTTCTTTCGATTTTACTCATTTTTATAAGTTTTGCCCACTTTTTTGCTAACTTCGCCAAAAATAAATCACACGAATTTGAACATTATTTTTATTTGGCAATTCAAATATTTTTGGTGCAGTAAGGATCACCCAAATGCGAGTGCAGTAAAGAAAAAATATTTTTAAAAACTTTTTCATACAAATATTATTTTAAGCCCGAAAATGTAATTAAATTATTATAAGACTGAAAGATGCTGGTAATCCTATTAATAAATCTTATTGCGTGAGTGCTGACAAAACATGATTTTAAAGCTTATGGAGTAAATCATTGATAATATTTACCGTCTTATGTTATTGATAAGACATTTTTGTAATTAATAAATTATTACTATTATTGGTAATGCGATTATAACCACTTTAAACATTTTCATTTTATTTTTATGTTCGTATATATTAAAAGATTACGGGAAAAAGAATTGAAAGAAAAATAATTTCGCATACATAACTATGACAACTGTTTCTAAATTTAAAATAATGTTTTTCTTTCGTCGTTAGAAGACTAATCTTCATAACAAGTGTTATAAATATAAATCACTTGTGAGTAAATGTTTATATCGAGTAAATGAGTGTAAATTATTGGAATAAATTATTTATATTTACGAAGCACTAACTTATGCGCTAAATTAGCCACAAAAAAAGTAGCAAAAATTTCCTGACGAGATTAGAGCGAAATGTTTGTGTAAACTGACGGTTTCTTCGCAAATAAATTTCGCCTAAAAATAATTTCCAAAAATATACATGTGATCGCGGATACGCTTCTAAATTGCAATCGCGATTAGAATTTCAGGATTACTCACTACGCGCGGCAAAATGCTGCTAAAAGAAGTTGGATTGAAGGGTCTTCAGCGATATTTTGTTGTGCGAGCAAAAGTCGAAAACATTGGCAACATTGGCAATGCAGTGGAATATACTGTAAGAAGCCCTGTTTCTTAATCTATGTCGTCGCCCTAGTTTAGATTAGAGTCGGTAAGCCTCAAACGAATAATACCAGAAAATCTAAAAGTACTCTCAAAACTGTTGTGCGGATAACATGGTTATCGCTCGAATATGAGCATATTTTAGGCCTTTTAACTTCGGTATGACATTATCAATTGTTTTTCATTAAATACCGAACATACATGTCGTAGGATTATTGATTATAGATTATAGCGAATCAAAAAACAGTTTACAGTATTAACGGTGCGAATGATAAGGAACGGCAAGTGACAAAAGAATATTCGTAGTATGTTATTTCACATACGATGTTAGTTTGACTCTCACTCGTCGAATGATTAAACAAGATAAACCGAAACAACGGTTATCAATTATGTGACATTATCGCAATCGAGCCACTTATTAGTTGCTTCTAAACGGGCAAACAATATTTGCTGCAAATTAATGCTAGCAATTTAAATACGATAATAACTATTAATATTATTATAGACCTATTAATAGCCTTGGCATTAGACTCGCAACTTAACATATTATCGAAAACTTCGATTGTTTCGCCAGATTAGTGGCAGATACTTAGCGAAAATAGTGCAACAAATTTTTCCGTTTGGCAAATGTGGGAAAATAATAATAATAATACATTTTCTGACTTAAATATTGTCAACACAATGACAGCCGTATTTTTAATCTCTTCTCTCGATAACGCATATAATATTTGTTTATTATCAAATTTTCACTTTACAATTCTGTTCATGTAAACCAAAACCCGTGTTCACGATTTAGTGCTCGCATTTGTAAATCGATTGCAATAATTTTTTTATAGCGCATTCGTAGCGAAAACGTTTTTTTAAAAAAATACTTAATAAAACAATAGGAAACAACGAAACGAAGAGAGATTAAATAATTGAAGCATACGTTTAGCGAATATGTATTTTGAGTGTGAGATAAATAGCAGCGTGTTGTTTCATAATTTTCATAATTAAAATTTTTGGAAAAATCACAATTGCTTTTTTTCTTGAGTGCCAATACAAGCAAAGATAATACTAATGTAGTATTTATTATACTCGCTATTATCAAAACCGCAATAAAAAAAACTATTTTCGTTTTGGTTCGTATTTCTACGTTTTAATCGCGTTACAGCTAACTTTGATCCGTAGATAAAACTAGTTAACTAAATAAATGTTTAAATTCCCGTTTTTATCATATCTGGTTGTCATTATAACTTTTGTTGCGCGAACTTTCATTTATTTGCCACACGGTGGAGCATATGGTATAAGAATATGCTCATAACCTGCGATATAGATTTTACGGTGCGCTTACAGTTGAATCAGTATATTTCTTTTGGCGTATATAACGATAACGTATAAAACGTTAGCGAATTATAGCATAAAGCGTTAACAGCTATAGACTTAAGGCGATTTTTTAATACTTTTTTTTAATGTTATTTCTAGTTAAATGGTAAAAGAGGCTCTGATTGTGGATGAGTTTTTGGTCAAATGTGCGCTAGAATTGAGTGACACTAATCTGAGATCTTGAGGCACTAAGTTTGGTTTTTGGCGCCACGGCTTCCGTCATTCACTGACTGTTTACTCCTATTTACCATCACTTGTCAATCTTGTGACGCTTCAAATTACTTATGATCTTCTCCTTTCTCTTCGATCCTCTTTTCTCTCGGTTTTTCGTAACATTTCTCGTCAGTGAATCAGTGCGATTCACATTCGCATTCACTGTTTCGCTATCAGTGTTGGCTCTCTCTCTGCTAATTAACAGCCAGAGTGTTAAAGTAGCTCTGTTTGTAATTTTAGTAACAGAAAACGCAAACATAACACACAGAGAGACACATACATACGCACACATATACTGTATACTACACGCACACAACTCTCACACACATTCGCAAAGAATTACATTTGAGTTACACTGCCATTAATTAGCGCTAAAGCAAAGTTGAATGCAATGACAAACAAAAAACAAAGTCTTTTGATGTTGCTTTTAGCACTTTAACTCTGATAATTACTTGTCCTCATTATGTCAATGTTTTACTCGTTGTAATCATGCACTTGTTTGATGAAAGGCTAAGAATAACAGCGCTTTAAAGGTATAATTGAGAATATGTGGGCTAAATATTTGTGCGGTTTACGAGTGCCGTCAATTTTTGCATGTGTGCATCCAAAACGCATTGCACTACTCATACAACTCGCACTTCACTTTTACTAAATCAATACTCTAAAAACTAAGAACAGAAAGTGAATTATTTTGTAAAACAAACAAAAAACAACAGAAAACAAGTTTCACTTCTCGTATTAACAATTGTCTGTGTCTATGTCTATATGTCTGTATGTCTATTGTAAAAAAGTGAATTATTAATTGCAAGCAAACTTTTTTGTTTTGTGTTTTTTAGTTGTTTAAGTATTTAAGCGTAAGTACGCACTAAAAAGTGTGTTTGCAATAAGAACTAATTTAACAGACAATCACTTAAGCATCTATTAAGTAGAACTTATGTATACGGCAAGTCTGAAATGAAGTTAAAAAATAATAGCAGCGAATAGCACTGGAAACAGAGACAACAGCAGCGCATAAGAGCGAGAGAGAAAGCGAGTTCGGAGTATTATTACTAGCGTTGAAATAGCAAAAAAATAAATGACGATATATGTGTCTGAGTCGGATGACAACAGGGAAAATAGATGTGAATGGTTCGATAGTGACTTTGCTATGCATACACTTTACTATAGCAAAGAAATGAGCCAACAATGAATTTTTTTGTGCATTTTCACTTCACTGTACAGTATATATAGTGTTGGCTGCTTTGTTCAATCTAAACATATAGCCTAAATGCTACCCATGGGAAAGTAGCGAAAAAGAGAAAATCAACACTAACGCACTAACAGTATCGCTTAATAAATGACAATATTAAGCGATAGAGAGATGCTTAGTAAGCATTGCCAACTGTTAAACACAAAAAGCTCATCAACACTATATATATTACGTATAAAACTGCTATTTATATATATTTGTGTATAACATTAATGTTTATAAGAATGTAAACGCGTTTAAATACAAGCAATAAACTAATACTATTGTTAAGCTATATATATTAATTGATAACATATTTACGGGTATTATATTATTAAGTTTAAAAGATGGGGAGATTGAGACTATCGAGTACTGGTTTAAGTCTTTTCATATTCATAGTGACAAAAAACATAATACATTTTACAGCATTACAGTAATACAGTATTAGAGTATTGGTGTATATGTTAACTACAAGGTTATATCTGAAAATGTGTGTTATGATGTTGACGAGAGGCACTTTTGGTGGCGTAAGGATGTAAACATAAACCAGCTAATTTGTCCCTTGCTTTAGGTGGTAGAGTTGGGTGGAGTTTAAGGGAGGTTGATGGTTATGACGGGACAACAGCACCAACATATCTGTATAAATGTATATACATTACGGCAACTATTGGCTTGCAACAAAAAAAGAGACGGGAGGAGCGCTACAAGTGACATGCCCAACACTAAACTGCGCGATACATTTAGCTTGTAAATGTTATGTACTTCGGCCCGTGTAAATCGTACAGTGAACACAGGTCAGATGTTCAGTAACTTTGTGTATTACAACCACAAAACAGGCAAACTGCCCTCTTGTCATTTGCCCCACAAGAACGGAAGGGGTCTGAAAGATCACTACACACTCTACTCTGTATACGCATTTGTGTGATCCAAATAATACCAGCTCTTTAAAACCAACCATATATCGCTATCTATATATATATACTGTATGCTCTATAGATATTGTGCTTCAATACAAAACGAAACATTCGTAACGCTTGTTAATTGTACTGTAAATGCGATGTAATGCTAATGTCAAACTTGGAAGAAAACTTTTTCAATTTTTGGTGACAACTTAACAACTAATTATTATCATTTAAAAAACCCGTAGTGACTATTCAATTAATTATTGTCGCGTCTGTTGTGAGGCCGAGTGTTTGTCACACGTTCATGAATTTTGTGTGAAATCAACGAAATAATATTAAAAACAAAACTACATTTTTTCGCCTTTATATGTATTTTTTTCTGCACACAAACTCATGAGACTATCAACTTGGTCTGGATTCGTATCATGAGTACGAATGAATCGATTTATTCCAATGTACTGAGTGATGATAATATACAAACAAGGATTAAAACTCGACTGTCGTCTCGATTCGCTTATTTATTTATAATGTAAGTTATAATAACCAAAATTATATTTAATAGTTATATTTTATTTTGTAAAAAAAGCGAGCGTTTTGTTTTGTTTCGCTCAAAAATGAATTTTTTTATCAATTAAAGTTTTACAGTATTTAGATTTTGAAAATCAAAAATTTATTGCATATATAAAGTTTATTTTGATCTCAGTTTTTAAAATTTGTTGGCACTTGGATTTGTAAATCGATTTTAAAAATTCATTAGTAGTTTTTTATTATTAAATTTGTTTTGATTATTAAGAATTTAATTATAGATTACGTATTCTATTTTAGGCTTCGCTAAATTACGTATTTTTCGTAACACATGTTTTGGCATTTACTAATTTTTTTTGTAAATTATTTAAATTGTATTTCGGATTTTTGATTTTCGCTACTTTTATTTAAATTTAAAGTGCATACTAATTTTAGTTTTAAAAGTCGAATTTAAATTTAAATAGCAATTTGATTTTATTTTCAAAAAAAAATTTCCTTTTTAAATTTTTTACTGCTTTAATTTTGATTTAACAAAAAATAAAGCGCAACATTTTTATTTGGATTAAGATTGCACTAATCATTATCAGAACAACACTATATTTAATGAAATATGTATTGGCTAAAAATGCGCATAACAAACACACCGTATGATCGTGTACAGTTTTAAGAGACTAAATAATTTCATTTTAAATTAATAATTCAAGTGTTGTTTATCTAACATAAATTTTGGTGACTTATGATTTTGCAATTTTGTTTCTGTTATCTGAATTTAGAAATTTTGTAAGTAAGGACAGGGACTGTAAGACAGAATTACTAGTTTAGGGGCTTAAAAACGAGCTCGAGTTTCAGATAGTTTAAGCGAGTTATTTGTTTTCACATGTTGAAGTATCATAATTTTTTATTAAATAATTTTCAATTGTTTCGTATTTGTACTTATAAACAATTTTTTAAGTTGAAATTATCACCAAATATTCATTTATTTATTAATATTAGCATTAAAAATAATACAAAATTTTAGTATTGAAAATCAAATTACTGTATTGCAATATAAACTGAGATAAACAATGCCGATTTCTTACTAAACATGAGCGCATTGGTTTGAGATTGAGCCTATGTATTCGAAGTAAAAAAAATGTTAGCTATCGCTTAAACTGAGTTTAGAGCCAAACAGATCCGAAGTTAGCTCGAGCGCGTTAACATCACTATTGTCTACTACTTAGCCACTTAATTCGTGTATCATCTATTCTCGATCATGCTTTCTATATTCTTTGCTGAGCTAAAATTGGGAGCAAAGTGCCGCTAAAATTTGTAATCCTTGCAAATGTGAATCCACAGTAGGAGACCATTTCTTAATTGAAGTTTTCGGTAGAGTTGAGGTCATCCATATAGTTGTCAACATAGCTAAGACACAGCTACAACTTAATGTCTCTCGCGAGACTTTCAAATACCTATTTCACGTCTTAAGCATCAAAGGTCATTATCCTTAGCTGACAATAAAAGTGATGTCCATTTAGAAGTGGGCATCGTTTCACAGTAATACTAATACCTACCGCATTTGCTAATTTTAGTGACTTAAAAATAGCACTAACAATCTGTTTATGTCCCTCTAATAGATTTTAATGCCAGGCGCGTCAGAACCGAATTCTACAGGACAAGCCTTAGGCGTAACGCCGGCATCTGCTTCATCCAATTCACCAGTGGGCGCGGGAGCGGCAACACCAGTGGCCATAACGGGTGCTCCACCGCGTGCACCATCAAGCGCTACGCCATGTTGTGAATCTGGTCGACCTGTTCTCACTGATCCAATCACAGGACAAACTGTCTGTTCGTGTCAATATGACGCTCATCTGCTCAATTATCAACGATTAGCCGCGTCAACAGGTATACCACTAGGCATGTACGGTCCCGCAGCTGCTGCTGCTGCTGCTTATGGCGCTGCCGCTGCTGGTGCTGGAGAAGGCTTTCCATTACCAATACCTCCTGAACAATTGCAATCTGCATTCTACTCACCCACCGTAAGTCAATTGTCAATTGTTATTAATCATTTTATATTAAGTTAGTCGTTACCAGTTAGCAGTTAGCAGTACTCTACTCTTTCTAGTGCTGTACTTATCACTATCTGTATGTTACTCTGTATACAACGCCGCCACACAATTGTGACCACACGTATCATACCATTTATTTCTAATTCCATTATCATATTGTTAGTATATTTAAAGTGAAATCATTGCCGACAATCATCAATTCTAACAAACAATTAAATCTCTCAGCGCTATTTACCCGATAAAAGTTTCAAAATCAAAATTTTGATCATACTTACAATTTTAGTTACAATAGTTTAAAACAAAAAGTTAACATACATAATATTAAATTTCAATATTAATTCACCTGAACATAACCAACAGATTATTATACTTACAATTCTAATAGCCGAATCACTTTACTATGGATTATAATAAAATTGCACTTCAATTACTATTTTGCTGCTTATTTGTTTAACAAAAAAAAATTATTTGATTACGCTTACGAGTTAGAGAAAGAAGTAATTTATACGCTACTTATGCTATAATTAATGACAAAATTGTGAACGTAATTTCATTTTGATATATATATGCATAATATATATTTATTTTAGTTTGCATATTAAACAAAAAAAAACTTTGTCTATTAAGTACTAGTAATTGAATGAATATATTTATAGCTGCGATGAGTTCTTTTATTTCAATGACCTCACGTGTTGACATTAAAATTGTAAAAGCAAACTCATATAAGTTACTTAGCCATACATATATTCCAGCAAAAAGGCAAAATCAAAAAAAAGTAAAATAAATTCACAGCCATTGCAAATCAGATAATAACAAAATTATTTGGCGTTATCTCATTACTTTTGGAAACAGCCGGATATACTGCATGAATGGCATATAAATTACACTCAAAGGCGAACTGATTTCAATCAGTAATGACACTTGTCATCAACACACACCCAACAGCAAAATTAAAAAAACTTTTATAGAGAGTTAGAGAGAAATTTTGAATTAACCAGTTTTTGATTTAATTTTATGAGTAGAGGCGGTATCGCTTTTTGGTTAGTAATCAACATGAATAAGATCTCGTCAATGTATGTGTTAGTATAGGTTCTACTAGTAATCTAATGGTTTATGCTATTAGGATGATCTTGTTTGTATAAATGTATTTAACGTCGTCAACACTGATGAAAACATCGTCTGAGCGTTGCGTTTATGTCAGCTCAGTGACGAGTAGAATCAAATTGAACCCAATTTGATAAAGCTTTTTATTGCACAAAATACTTACCAAACTAAAAAAATTGCTGGCAAAAGTAATCACGTAAAATATAGTGAAGCAATTTTACACGTATTCACATTCAGTTTCGTATCAAAATTATTTTTACGCGAATACTATATATAGTATAACGCTTCCAATGAAGCTTAAAAACACGTTACTTAAATCCGATTTACTTATATTTCCTACTGTCCACCTTGTTTTGACCGCTCTTTCTACACAATGGGTCATTGAGATTAAATTTCACGCAGGCTTTACTGGAAATGGAGAACAGACCAGTAGACTAAATGATTTAAATGCAATTGAATCGTGCGTTACTGTTTTAGTGTACAGTACTAGAAATTGATTTTATCTGAATATAAACAATTTTAAGAGTTTTTACTTAAAGCTGTTAAAAACGAAATGATGTAAAACCACACGCGTAGAGAATGATTTTGATTTAAAATAATCAATATTAGAGTTTTAAGATTATTAAACTAAACAATCTTAACGAAAACATAAACTAAACTTAAAATCAGAAACTAATGTTACCAATGCTTGCTAACATAGAAATCGCATAAAATGTTCATATACACTAATCTTATATATTTTTTCTATTTGTTTCTTTCCATTGTCATTCATCTCTCCGTATGGAACAGGCGAATGGTTTTGACTTGAAAGAAAATTTAGAAGCGTGGAGAAATCTGCCATACGCTGCGGCAGCTTCCATGTATTATCCTTACGACGGCGGAGCGCTTGCTGGATATCCATTCGCAAATGGGTAACGTATAGATTTTTGTTAAACCATTATAGGTTAATCTATTATATTATTTGTACTAAATTGACTGTGTGTGTGCGCCCGACGCTAATATTATTGCGCTAAATATTAAATTATTAAATATTACTATATTTAATTGCTATTTTAAATTATTTGAAACTTTGTTGTACCGCAAGTTAAACATGCAAAGAAATAGTTAGAACACGCGCAAAATATTATTACAACATTTCTAAGTGAATCTGCTTATACTATATATATTGCAAATGTAAATTACTGTATAAGATAAAAAAGTCTAATAAACGAATTATAAATCATTCAATTTTAAACAGTCGAAACATACGGGTATTGAGAAATAATTATCTAAAAACGAAAAATCGATACACGAAGCAGGTCTAATGATAGCATTAATGAAATAATTATTATAATTGTTACCAAAAAAAGAAACAGCAAAATTTATCACTGTAATCATTTTAATTTTTAAAATTTATTTTTACTTTTTCTAGAAAATTCATCCCCGATTAATAAGCATACGGCCAGTGCTTAATTAATTTTAAATTAAAATTTAAGCACTGTCTGAACACTTTTATTCTTGTGGTTAATAAAGATAATTAATCAGATATATAGTTTATCGTCAAGTTTTATAATTTTATATATTGAAATTGATACACATACTGATAATTATGTTGCATTTGCGTACCTTTAATCACGGCATTTGAAAAAACCCTGTATTTTTACTTTTTCTTGAATAAAAAAAGAATAGTAATCGCAGCGAAAAAAAACATGAAATGATTTATAGTTAAGGAGTTAATATTATGCAATCATGAATATATTAGTTTACTAATTTTATTAGTTTCATACTCTCGAAGACAAATAATTTATTTTATCCGAAAAAGAATTTATTCAATTTAGATTTTTATTCCGCGAAAAATGCTTTTGACTTGTTTTTTTCTTCGATATTCAAACCGTAATTGAAGTGAAAAGTTTTGCCATATCCATACCCATATTATATATTGCACGGTATATGTAGCGCACACAAAGAAAGATTAATGCCGTCTTCAATATTATAACTTAATACAATTTTGCTTTTTTTCGATGTAATACTATATCCATACAAGTTATGCATTTAATTTTCATAAGCTTCTATTAAAAATGCAGTCTCGCATCTTTTCTGTCCATCAGTGAGTCGACAGTTATTTGTCAAGAATTTTCAGACAGAGAGGTCTTGCGAAATGTAATACATTAAAAAAACAGTAATTTTTTAAGCAATTTTTTGGCTGCTAAAATGTTCACTTTTACGTATCACCCGAGCCTAATCGAAACGAACTATTTATATCAGTTCATCTTGTTTTACATAACTTATTACTCTCTTTGTTCGCTATATATCAAAATGAGTGATGCGTTTCCGTGTCTTTTGTTTCTTTAACAAAATTCCCGCCAATTAAGCTGTCATCAAAGATTTATTTTGTTTAATTAAATGCAAAAATACTTTTATTATATAAAAGTTTTTTTTAAAAAAGATACTCCTCTGGTATGTGTTTATGTGTGTAACAAAACGAGACTGATTTTATTTAAAGATTAGACTTTTTATAGTTGTTATTCAATGATTCTAATTAATTAACATATTCATTCTTAATAAGCATTAAATATTTAATAAACTTATCTTATTCTACGCTTGTACTTCTATATATACTTTATTTTTTACATTCATTTGTTTAAGAATTTCTTTTTTGAAAATACAGTACAAAGCATAAAACCTATACAGTATTTCAACATCTAGTACGATCTATGATATATGTATGCAATTATATAAGGCTTGTGGAACCACTTTTGACCTCATAGCCATACACTCCGCAATCGATGAGCATTTAAGTGTTTTTAATTTTTTTAAGTCAAAAGTTACGTAACATTGAATTAACAGTGTACTTTTTGAATACACTTTCACAGATTAATGACGCCTAATGAATACAAAAAATTAAAAACGCTCAAATGCTCATCGATTGCGCAGTGTATGCTCATAGCATAGGCAATTGCAAAATTTTTTGATAAAGAATTTATAATATTTGACTATAGATTGAATTTAAAAATGGTACAAAAATATTTTTCAGCGTTATTTAAAAATCCATATATTTATGCTTTGAGCAAATAGATATATGCATTTGTATTTGTGATATAAATAAATACTGCAAATGTGCCCTAATGTGCCATAAAATTCAGTATTTGAACCATACCCAATAAACATATTCATTTGTTTTGCCATTTCTTCAATACATTTAACCAGAAATACAAGAAACATATGCTATTTATTAACAAAGCGTTTAAACCTTACCACAAAATTTTAAATTCTTAAAAGATTTTTATATTATTTTACATTTTAATTGTAAAATTAAAACTGTTGAAGATTAACTATTAATGAGTGATATTGTATTCATTATTGTTTCATTTTCATGTATTTTTAAGATAATTTTTTCGGTTTCACTGTTTTTAAATTAAGTAATTAAAAAAATAATATTAAAATGTCCCGCTAATTTTAAAATACGGCCCCATATTACGAGCCAAACTTGTTATTCTGGTAAAAGGAATTCTGACAAATGGAATGTAATTGAAATTAAATTTAAAGAGTTAATTGTGGACTTCTTTTTATTTTAGGGTTAAAAAGATAGTTAAAAGCGTGTGCTTACTAGTGCTAGAATTTATTCAAATAAATTTTTACTTGAATTCAATTAACCAATGAATGAATTTGGTCTTAAACCGATACAGATTGCAATTAAAATTCAAGAAAACGACACAATTTTATTATCATAACCAGAAACAGATGTTTTATTGCCAGTTTACTGTAATTTAATTTTATATTGATCGAAAATACCAAGAGTTTTGGGTCGTAAGTTAAAGATGAGCATAAACACATTTGTCATATGAATTACTAAATTATTTGAGCCCTAAAGCGCGATACTCTTGATTTCAATTACTTATAACAAGAAAAATAGATTTAACAATCGCGATGTAATAAACTATAGAACAATTTTTTATGATTATATTGTTATTATAGATACGGCATGGACTTGAATGGGGCCAGACGTAAAAATGCCACAAGAGAGACGACAAGTACACTTAAGGCATGGTTAAACGAACACCGAAAGAATCCATATCCAACGAAAGGAGAGAAAATAATGCTCGCTATTATTACAAAGATGACATTAACCCAAGTTTCGACGTGGTTTGCCAATGCTAGGAGAAGATTAAAAAAGGAAAACAAGATGACATGGTCTCCAAGAAATCGATGCGATGATGACGACGATGCGGACCTTAAGGACGGCTCTGGAAGTGGTATTAATGATAGAGATAGGGATGGAGATGCAACAAATTCATCCCAAAGGAGAGATGAAGGTCAGCTAATTAATTGTACGCGCATTTGTTATGTATCCATGCATTTACTGTTGACATTGAGTGAGTTTTAGAGATTCGTTAGAGACTCCGCTATTTTGCTTTCAATTAAATATTTAACATATTAAACATCCCTTATACACAACTTTCTCTCTACGGAAAAAAATATAGTAAGTGCAGTGCAGGTGATGATTATACACTAGGTTAACCGTCTGTTAATCGAAAATGTATATAATGTTAACTATAAACGAAGTTACAGTCACTATCAGCGGAGCGTGTAATGACATTTTTGCGACCAAAATGTTGGAGCACCTAAAAAATAGGCTCTGATCGTTCCCAAACATTTTGCTTACGCGTAATTTCTAGTATTCTATTATTATATTGTATAATATTGTATGCTTATGTTGTTACCCAGTATTCGCCCCTAATTTTATCTATGTTTTAATTTAAATGTGCCACTCCAGTGATTGTGTGGTCGCGATTACAAATTATTTATAGTCAACGACTATCTTTTTTGTTTTGTTTTTGCTGCCTCTATTGTTTCGAGACTACTTTCATAATATACGAAACTTCTGTTCGGATGATAGAGAGAGACCCTTACAGTAACAATAAAATATTTTAAAATTAATTAACCGTCTGGTAATGCGATTCCGTGACAGAGACGTTAAGGTTGAAGATCCTCTTTTTTCCTCTCTTACTCTCACAATGCTAACGTTAGCAAAAACATCTATAGATTATATATAGAATTTGTTCGCTTTAAAGTTCAATGGACTAAACAATATGCGCTTTTGTTTGTCAATTGTATTATAGGTGAATCGAGTGATATCGTTGACATTGAGGAAGATTCCAATCCTGACGGTCATGGAAGTAAACGCCATGAAAGCGGATCACCTCTTTCTGACGTGGGATCTCTTTCAGACTCGGATGTGTCTCAATCCGCTAATAACGGCAGTTCGCTAAATAGCCAGTCGTCGCATCATCTTCATCCTCACCACACTATGCCATCGAACAAACCACGAATTTGGTCTATTGTTGATACAGCTACAAATAATAGTTCCTCGTTATCGTTATTGCCATTAACACAAACTGTTGCAACAAGTAAATCATCGCCAATACAAGTGACATCAAGTGGCAGTCTCGGACCAATTTCCCCATCAGCCGCATCCTCATTAGCCAATAGAAATGCAAGGCTCGACTATTTAACGTCACCATATCCAAAGCCTGGAGCGCCTCACTGGTACAATCCGGGCAACTTCGGTGTATCGCCATCAGCAGCATTTTCGCCATTATATACGTGTCCGCCTTCCACAATAATGGGTCATCTGACCGGTGGTGGTAGCGGTCAGATGCACTCCCACTCGACAACAGTACCGCCGCATTTAGTAGCGGCAGCCGCTGAATCATCACTCAATAAGTTACGGTCTGCTGCAGCAGCAGTGGCTGGTGTTTCCAAAACCGAACGCTAAGTTTTTTTATGTCAATAATGTAATGATTATATGCGAATTATATGATAAGTAGAGTGCGCATCGGGCGCCCGATTTTTCGGGCCCCACGAGCCCCCGACAGTTTGTGTCGGCATTGGTCGGGTTCGGGCCTTAAGCTGAAAAATCGTGTCGGGCGTTGGGCTTTTTTCAAAAATATTAAAAGCCCGAAAGTTTTTAATTTAACATTAAGAATATAAAAATAAACAAAACTGTAATATCAAACTTTCTATTTTTTTCAATATTATCAGACATATTTCTGTCGCTGTCAATAAAATTTTTTAATTTTTCTTACTTTTAAATATTTTAGACAGCAGAATAATTTGAATTGTTTAATTGCATATATTTCGTTAGACTATAGCCATGGTCTAACCTGTTCAGTGCAAAATTGTGCATTTTTGCTATAAGTTTTAATGCTAAAATTGACATGTTATTGTATATAAGATCATAATGATGATGATGTAAATAAATAAAATTATTATTGTACTTATTATGACTTTAATATTTCTGGTCGGGTTGGGCTTCAAAATTTAATTTTGTTGGGCTTTTTGACCGGACGGAGGCCTTACATTTTTGATGACTTCGTAGTGTAGTGATTAGTTTTAACTATTGAACCATTGAATAATAGAATAATTTTCGGTCATATCGATTTGGAAAATAAAAATTATAAAAGCTCATGCAATTTAAATTACTTAGTTGTGTTTTTTTCCGAAAAGAAGAGCTTTCAATCTCCTATTGTAATACTACCTATGAATTACTTTAGACATTTGGTCTCAAATTAGGATCCAATAACAGTTTTATAGCCCTTAATTAGTACCATAGCATTCCTTTGCGACAAACCTTTAGGATTGTCTTTTTTAGCTTTTTTGGCAGATCTTAAATGATAATACAGAATAGGACTTGAATTATCGTAATACAAGTATACTGCAGCGTAAACTCTCTATTTTATTGCAAGTATGACCATTTGAATACTCAATTAAACAATATATGAAAACAGTGGTTTTTAAACTTTTTCCTTTTATTGCTTCGAATGGGTGTGTCTTTCAGTCATTATTATTTAAAACAAACGGTTTCGGTTCCGAATTTCAATATATATGACAGCATTGCTTTAGTAAGAGGTCATATTGCCGATGGTGACTGATTACGACCTCCGCAGTCACGAATAGTTTTCGGTCATATCGATTTTAATGACCTTTTTTATGGCCGGAAGTTTTCTGTTTTTTTTCGCAATTTTTCCGTACATATGTTGTCATAAGTCGTCTATGACAACACACTTACAATATATGAACAATTATGTATATAATATCGCTATATTCCTTTGAAAAGTAGTAGAAGCTCTAGTGATCGCTATTAAGAGTAGTTTGAGCCTGATTTGTATTCAAGGTGTTAGCTATGATAATGAAAAAAATATAATGTTGTTTCATTTATTGCATTAATGAACGATGCGCTGATGGAGTCATGTTTCCTTTGCCGATGGTGGTAATGACCAAAATGCATTTAATTTTGTTGGCCGACCAACCATTTATCATATTAAATAATTTATGCCACGCATTGATACTTGTATACATACACTTCTGTAGTAGTAATTGAAAGTGTAATACCGTAAGATATTCATGTAGAATATGGTGAAGGAAATACGATTTTTATGCTATATTTTAATGTGTAACGAAAAAAACAGTATGATTATAACGCGATTTATATGATAAGTTTTGTAGTGCAAGTGTTCAACTCTTAAATTATAGTTTTCTGTCCCGAAAAATACATTATAAAAGGATTTCCTGTCACAAAGCGATTATGCATCAAAAATAAGTAAAATGCGACAAAAGTGTGGAAGACACGAGTCAATATCAAAATATGGCAAAACTCATCCCAGCGTACATGCATTTACAGAAAATATAGTGAAACGATGACAATACGTTTGATATAAAAAACAGACTCTCTCTCTCTCTCTCTCTCTCTCGCAAAATAAAAAGAACGGCGTATTATATTCTTGAAGTAATAATTTGTTGTTGCATATGTTTTACATGAAAATAAACTCATCCATGAAGGACAATAAATGTGAGTTTTTATACTCGCTGGTAAGGGAAAAAAAGTTAAAAGATAAGTTTTTAGTGCACAGGTTTATCAATCTCACGCAACATTGGTATTTGTACTGACAGTGAAAGTTTTGCTATCTCTTAGTTTTTTGAATGGAAGAATGAGCAGAAACGCATCTGCAGAATAAAAACTTATTTTAGTTTGCAGGCAAACAAAATATGAACATGTTAAACAAGGGAAATGATAGTGAACCGAGAGCTCAATTATAGCATCCGGTCATATATATATATATATTGCGCTGAGAGATACGAGTAGTTTGGGCTACTTTGCAACAAAATTATTGAGCATGAATTTGTTTAATACACTATCGTGTTTGTCACGCTTTTAAACACTTTTCATTAAGTTAGGCTTTACAAAAACCTAAGGTTTTGAATATAACTATGAAAAATACATAACTAGAAAAAAAGTTATGTACCAAAAAGCAGGTGTACGTATCGTGTAAAGAGATTTGATTTGTCGCACACGCAATCAAAATCAAAAATTCTCATCGTTAGAGAAAATAATGATCGTTAAGCAAATGTCAAACCTGAAGAGTATGCGCTACCTCTCTCTACCTTTCTATACCACAAAACACACAAAACAATAACAGATTCGCTACTCTATGTTTATAAATTGACATTGCGTTTAATTGTGTTTCGAGAGATGAATCTGAGAGCTGATGTGTTTTACATCACAATAGATAGGAACTGAAAAACGTTCGTTACACTTGACCACATTAGACTTCCTCTGTCGGGTTCGGCACATCACACCTTTCTTGTCAGTGGAAGGAAAAACGTGACACATTATATAATAAATATATAAAAATGTTAAGGATTCGCTTTTTCAAAAAAAAAATAAATAATGATTCCAAATGTGTGTGCGTAAATGCTCTGTGCATACATTAAAAAAAATTGCTGAAAAATTTTTTTTGAAAAAATTAAAGCGTAATTTTTTTGTGCGCACAACAACTTTTCACACATAGAATCGAGAAGACAAAAAAAAGTTGGTGCTCACCTCACGCAATAACAAGCATTAACCATGTGTCACAGGATACACAGATTACCGATTATTGGAGGGAAGCTATAAAAATATTAGACATAAATTTTTTATATACCAGCGAATAATTTTATTATTTATGTAAACCCAGTGTATTGAGAATAAGCGTTTGAATAATCATAAAAAAGCGAATAAGTTTTATATAATAAAAAATATTAAATAAAATTAATGCATGAAATTGCAAACATAATGTCTGCGCGACAATGAATGTATGAATTTATTATTACGTACAGTGAATTGTTTAAACAATTTATATAAAAAAAATTTATTCTAGTGTACTGTATACTATAAGGTAGTGTTTGGTTAACGCAATGCAGCCACAAATTTTAATATTTAAAAACAACAAACACGCACATTACTCATTAAAATACGCTTAAAATAATGCGATTAATGCGCTTATATAATAAAAATTATGATTATGACGAAGTGGTGAATGTTTTTCAAACGTTAGGTTATTGCTTAATGCTAATGCTTCCGCAATATTTCTATTAATTCTACCGTTTGGTTGATTTGGTGCCTCCCATTATAGTCCGAACAGCAAACACACCGATAAAAACACCAGTTGCCAGAAAACTTTAAAAACTTTTAGTTTTACACATCAATTGATCGCAAACATTATTAATGAAGTGTCGCATATGGCAAACTATAAAGCAAACTCTAGACACACACTAGTGGCGACTTACGCAATATTATGTTAAATTAGTATTTGCATGCTTTAGTTGCTTTCCTAAGCTTACGGTCGTTAATATCCTTTTGGCACGAAATTTTTATTGCAAACATCACACTCCTCTGTAGTTTTAAAATAAACATCTTTAACATGCTTGGATGGTTGACTTGGTTACCAACATATGCGGGCATAAAAATAGGTCCAATACAGTACAGCTAAAGTAGTGTTCTGTTTAAACGAAAAGTTTGTGCGATATATATATTGCAGTGATGTCGAGAGCATTGGAAAAGTTAAAAGCAGGGCGGCGTTCAGTTGCCTCCCCTTTAAAAGTGCACACTTCATAAATCTAAATTGGTATCATTAATTTGCATAAAAGTCTCGCAACATGCCTTCTCAACTTTAAAATAAATAGATCGAGTTTTGCGCGTCGGTTAGTGTGTAGTTCTGTAGTTCGTTGGTTTCTCGCGTCGGTGAGTGCGAGTGTGTCTCAAATGTCGTTGGCAACTATGACAAATGGATGGCAAGCATACATCAAGACGTTGATTGATGTCGAATACAATGATATCAAACATGCACACATAAAACTATAAGCTTTTCGCTAGCAATTACATTTGCAACATCATTAAATCGAGGGTCGATTCAAACTTTTCTCTTTAATACGACACGCAACTAATTGGATTGTTGTTACCATTACCAGTACTAGTACTACCAACCTATTCAATGACATTTACCAATTCAGAAAACGAAAATCGAATTTAAACAAAATAATAATAATAATAATAATCATTAAATTTGGGCAAATTTACTGTTTGATAATGCATTTTTTCGTATAGTTAAACATCATTATTTACAAAACCATACATAACGCACACATCAGTGCATTGCTAATGTAGAATAGCGTGATCAAAGTAAATCAATATTTTTTATATTTTTTTAAATATGAAAA
The DNA here is from genome assembly GCA_034700185.1 of Phthiracarus laevigatus. Taxonomy (NCBI): domain Eukaryota; kingdom Metazoa; phylum Arthropoda; class Arachnida; order Sarcoptiformes; family Phthiracaridae; genus Phthiracarus; species Phthiracarus laevigatus. The sequence continues at coordinate 24,446 of JAQIXJ010000065.1, read as the reverse complement.
TTTTCTAACAACGTCGACACACACACACACACACAGAAAAGCATAATCTATTTCTTCGAAAGTAATGCTTTTATTATATGTCATTTTATTGTTATTGCCGTTTCACAGTCGTATTTCGGCTGATTTAACGATCTTTAACTTTTATTGTGTAAATATTATGTAAATGCTTTCGAAAATAACATAATTATTATGATTTTGCACAAAATTGTCAAAACACACACTCAAAACCAATAGAGAGTGACAGTTCAAATCTGTGCTTAAATTAAAAAAGGGAAGAAAAAATCATTTAATAGGAGTACGCAAATAAATAAGTCGATCTATAAATTTGCGAATAACAAAAAATTTCTTTATTTTCTTAAACTAATTTGACTGCCGAAAAGAAGATCAATTCCCTAAAAGAAAACACACGTATGATATTGTTATCGCACTCTCAATCTGTATTATTTATTATTAATGTAATACTTTTCAATTTCGTGTTACTTTTAGTGGCATTTACTTCTTCCTCTCTTTTTTCCAGTATTTTGCCCAAAATCTATAAGAATATATGATTCCCATTTAAAAAGACATCCAACACAACCTTGTTAACAATGTTCTTTTTCTACTAGAATCTTGCTCTAAGTATGTCTTTTTGGATGCTTGAGAATAGCTTTGAAGTGGCATTATTCAAGTCTGGATCTCATTTTCTGACTCGTGACCCTTGGGATTGAAACAAAACGAACGATACGAATACAGTGCGTGAATCGCTAAGCCCTGCCAATGCGATGTGTACATACCAGTTGATGATGAAACGGAGAGAGCGAGTCAACCAACAGATTCTGCAGAGAGATTCTAACACTAGTTAATACTAAAAAAAGTCGAATTTTTGTTTCCAGAGAGACAGAAGAGGAGGAGAACGCAACCTGCTATGGATTGAGTCTGTAATCCCAGGAAAACACTGCAAATCTCACTTTGCTTTCTCTTCGCACTCTCTGCTAAACAGAAATATATCTATAAACTTATATAAAACTTGTATTGTACTAACACTATCAGTACATGAACGTAACGTCTGTGATCCGCTATTTTCTAGTTTAATATCATTTCTCACATCTATAAACAACTTGGAAAAATTCAATTTTTTGTTGTTTATTGCATCGATATCTATTAAATTATCACTTTTAAAACAAAATAAGTTAAAAGCATCGCTTTATGCATTCATGATTTGCTTAATTAATAATATAAAACATGTTTCCCTATGCAATACTTTATTTATCATATTAATGTAAATTATATAACTTAAAGCGTGCATTAATTTAAAAAATTAGCAAAAAAACTAGAAATTCAGAAGTTAATTCTAAATGGCATTTCATTTAACCAGTGATTAAGTGAATGTACTTAATATTTGATCAATACATAAATCCTGCAACTAATTATTCGCGTGTACAGTACATTATAATGGGATTTTTTCTTGAAAGCATGGTATTCCTCCTTAAATATAAATTTTACAAAAGTGATGCAAGTGATGGCTTCAATTAAATATGAACGCCCGAACTAAGCATCCAATGCACTTGAGATCGGGATAAACTGGAAGTAATAGATAGTGAGAGATAGAGAGAGAAAGAGAGTACTGTTGTTGCTCTGCGTTTTTTGGAAGAACTAATAAGTAATTGATTTAATAGGGAAAAATTGTTGTCAATAAATCAGTGAAGTAAAGCAAGAAAAAAGGTTGGCAGCGCGTAAGCATCGCTGGAGCAAAACAGCAAAAATCAAATGATATGCATGTTATTTAAGATGCACTTAGCGTGCAAATGTCAACAAAAATACAGTACAGTACAAACGGTGGCATTAATGGCATCTGTTTCACAAAGTTACTTCTTTTTTTTTGGAAATACTCTTACTTATTATGTTTCTTTTTTTCATATCAATACAGACATATAGACGTGGCGCCTTCGCTGACGACCTTTTAGAACTGAGATAAGGAATCTAGAATCGAAACGCATCCCAACCGTCTTGTCGGTTAATCAGTTGTCGGGCAATTTTGAGCCCACCCATGAAAATCATCGAAATGATTGGAGGAAAACATATACGTGGCTATAAAGAAATAAAGATAAATTCAAGGAAATACACTAAAACCTCTATATAGATAGGATGACAACTCCGCGAGGGTCCGTATTTGGAACATACCAATCATGTATATCAATAGATACTTTTTTTCGTTAAATTTCAATTAGTCTTACCTGTCGCGCGCAAAAAATAAAACAAAACAAAACTGAAAAGTTATTGAAATCATATTTTAAGTATATAATTATAGTTTATGATTAGGAAAAATATGAGCATTGATAATTTAAATTAGTTTGGAAAAATAGAATCAATTAACTAATTATAATTTTGATTTTGTTTCACAGTATTGATAATTTTCTTAAATATTTTATATAAAAGAATAATAATTCTTAATGTTGAATCATTAATAAGTAATCATTCATATGATAATAATTTTTTGCATTTAGTTATTAAATAAAGATGAAATTATCTCAGCAAATTTTGTTCGCTGGAGTCCCAAAAATTTCAAATATCAGCTTTTTATAAAGTTTTTTTATTTCATTAAAATGTTTACTAATGTGGCAAAGCTGCTAATGTTTATTAAATTTAACTTAAACATTTAAATATGTATCAAAATATTTTAGCAAATGGAACTCTAGTTAAAAATGATTAAAAATATGAGCATAAATTAATATATAAACTCAAAATCAAGTTCAAACTTCGTGTGCATTAAGATGTTATAAAATAAAGTAAAAAAATTATTTGCTTTATAATGCGAAATTATATTTAAAACTAATATTGACGCAAAACTAACTTTGTTAATTTATTTAAAAAACTTAAGCTATGTTTGTAATGCTAAGTTAAAAGTTATAATATTTTACAAAGAATACTACTATTATTTTTTAAAATTCTTTTTTTGCTATATTGTTAATGTAAATTTTGTCAAAGAAAGGTATTTTTACTATACTAGGTAGTTGTTGAATTCCAAAGGTGTTGAATATTAATAGCATACCTACCTTTTCCATATATTGTTCTATTAATATTGAATACTATATTAAAGTATTTTATTTTATATAATTAACTTTTTCAATTTTTTCGTTGTTTTATTTTTTAATCTTTTCAACTTATAATAAATATTAACACAGTTGTAAATTATTTTAATAAATCGTACTCGATTTGCCTCATTAAATAATAACAAAAATTGTTTTAAAATTATATTATTTATTTGCTTATAAAATAAATGGTAATTTGGGGATTTTTAATTTCGATTTCTCTCTATACCTCGTAAGCTATTATAGCTAGTAAGTATTCCCAATCATTATGGGTTTAATCTTCGCAACCCTTATTTCAGCCCTTTATAAAAAGTTACGAATCAATTATTTGGATAGCTCTTTTTATTTTTCAATGCTAATGAATAAATTTTTATGGACTATTTAAAATTTTAATGCTAATAAATATAGTGAAAAATTATTAGGTAAATAAGTAAATAATTAAAGTTTTTTAATGCATTTAATTAGTCATAAATTTATAACTGATATTTTTATCTTTAGATATATATTATTTTATAAATCAATTTTCAGTGCGATTAACATGATCTGGATTTAACTTTGTTTTCAATTTTTAAATAAAAATATCTAATCATAAATCGTTAAAAAGAGTTCTTTTAGCAAAATTTTATTTAACCAAAAACCTTTTTTTTGTATGCTTGATGCCAGTTAGCTATTGCTTATGTTTGAGAATTATTTTTGGAATATTTTAGGATATTAGATGATTAATAAGTTCTTATAAATTGTGTAAGTAAATTTTCAATATATTATACTCACGAATTCATAAAGTCAAAAACATTTATTTTACATTCAAGAAATACTGTAATATAGGAATAAATTATTTTAAAAAAGATCTATAAAATGAAAGCCTCACAGAAGACATAGTTTTACATGTTAATTTTAAAATAAAATAGCTTAGATTTTGTACCCTCTTAAATTTATGTTGAAGTGACTAAAGTATAAAGTTTTCCAATTTTTCAATCTCGTTTTAATGGATTTATACTTAGCTATAACAGATTTATGTTTACCAAATAACACACAAACAAAATCTATTAAGAATAATTCACATTTGCTAGCGCTTGTAATATTTGATATGTAAAATTTAAAAAATATTTAATACATATTACTAGAGATTCATTTTTTCGGTACTAAATGTACTGAAATCGAGGTTAGGGAGATACAAAAAGAATTAAATGCGGGAACAAAATATCGTGGCTCAATCTTTTGTATAGATGTTAGAAAAATAGGATGAGTAAAGTGAACTGGTCTGTTTTATTTTTTAAAATTATTAAATGCATTAATTGCAAATATTATCAATATAATATCGGTATTTTTTTACTTACAGTTTATTCGAATTTGATTTGAATTAAGTTTAAGTTTGGGCTATTGAGCTCTTATTTATTTTTATTAATTGATCCAAACAATTATAAACAACACATTGATAAAGATGTCACGTTTTTAGATTAATTCACAACTTAAGTGTCAAATATATACATGATGACAAAATTCGTTTATTATAGTAATAAATCAATGAAATCCCTTTGTTATCATAAAACTTTGGACACACCGACGGGCAGACATTGGCAAATCCATAAGCTTTTTGATGAAATAGGGAAAATATTCATAAATATTGTTTATTTCAATATAACTCAGGAAAAATAAAACCTAAAAATAATTTAGTTATTGTTATAGTTATTGTAAAATCAAGAGGAACTTTCAGAATCTAAAAAATAGTTTAGGGAATTTCCCCACTAGGTATACTTTTATCAAGTTTCTTTTCGAAATCGAAAAGTAACAATAATATAAATTTTTTGAATAAAAATAGTCTTCTTTAAATGTACACTCCTGAAGAAATCTATCGATGAAAGATATGCAATCTATAACAGTAGATGAATATAAATATTGAATTTTGATATTCATTTAATATATTTTAAGAAAGCTTAAAAATTATAATAGAATTATTAACCCTACATAAAAATTAAGACAAGCGTAGCATTCTTAAGTTCAAATAAAGAGGTTTTAGTGTATGCTAAGCGCAAATATTCTATTATAGATTCGATCAAAAGTTTTCAATCATTACCAGTTGAAAATTTGAAGTCCAACTTTGAACTACAGTACGTCGCAAAAAGTGAAAATTTAAATAAAAATTTATATGTTCTCTGGGCTTATAATTAATGTTAACTACTTCGTGATCGACACATTTATACTCATTTAGCTGCGATACATTTCCTCTTTTCAATTTTATTACACTGTTAATATAATTTATAAGAGGCAATGGATATGTTAAAAATCTTTTTAAACCGATTTATATAAATGAAGTGAAATGAAATTTTTTTACAGCCAAATCAATTAACTTTGCAATTTGTTCAAAACTGCAACTACAAAGAAATCTTATAACCAGTTTTGTGCGCCGATAAGTAAGTTTTTTTCCCTGATTTGTTCTGAGATTTTAACGAAATTTCTTTTCCCGATAATTTAAAAAATGCATTTCTAACATTTTAAGTAAATAATAAAAAATAAAATAAATTGCTCGAGTCGTGTATTTTATAAAATTAAAAATCTAAAATTAGGAATTTTATTTTTGACTCGAAAATATGCGGTGATTCCGAAAAAAAATCTATGGCAATTAATATTAAAGTTTTAAGGCACGTATCGAATTCATCGGCAAAAAAATTATTATGAGCAAAGTTGAAAAATGTTTTTTGCAATTGATAGCCAATTGATTGTTACCGCTGATGTCCACAGTTCTCTCATTACACATGCAGACAGCTATACTGCATTCGATATCATGTTTTTTTATCATCATTGCTCGTAAAACACTCCCCGAGGTATTCAAACTTCTTCACTTCAGGCAACTTTGTTTCATTCACAGAGATATCGCATATTTCTTTTGGACTTTGGGGTTTCTTTTAAAATTTAAGTACTCCACAGTACTCAAAATCTGCAAATATAGGTTTGGCATCACCAAAGTAGAGACGGAATTACTTAAGCCCGTGAATATAAGAGAAATATTTTAGTTATAAAATATTGAAAATGTTTTTCTAATCTAACGTAAGTTTTGAAAAACATTTGAATGTGTTTGAATAGTTAATCAATGTGTTTATAATATGTTGTCAATAATACAATTATGTTTTGGTAATGTTATTTTAGCTAATATTAATTTGAAAGTTTTAATCTTTTGGGTTAAAATAATTTGCATAGAAAACTATAGTTTCTTTAATTTTACAAAACTGTCATGTGAAGTCATGTACTTCACTTTATCCCAAACAAGTAATGTGTCGCCTTTTGGCTTATTAGTTAGACTAAGCATTAATTTTATGTTAATATATAATTTTCTAGTAATATAAAAAATGTTTTAAAGTGAATTTACCAGAAAAATTAAGATAATTAGAATAATAAGATAAGACAAACTTAGTTATGATACTTATTGCTTTTAACTAGATTTTAGCATAATCAATAAGTACTATCGTTTAATTCTAACTTATTGCATAAATGCGTTATCGAATTGTACTGAATCTCAAGCAAAAAAGTTTTAGATGAATAAATTTTTAATTAAAAAAAATAAATTAAAATTTTCAAAATAATCAAATCATGTAATCTAAGAATTTTAACGGCAGTTTCGGATTTTTTTCTAAAAAAACGCAGATACAGCGTTTATGCATAGAATACGCTAATAATTTTCGTGTCTGTTTCGATGGTGTGGGGAGACGTATATAACTTTCATATTTGTATTACACGCTTATTTTATTTGATGTTTGAATGGTGTCGAAAGCAAATATATCATATGTCTCATATGGAAAAAAGCAGAGCTGCCAAATGGGAATCTTGTGGTCACGCTTAATTTAACGCTTCTCTCGCGCACTAACTCGCACCACACACACACACACACACACACAAATATATAATATATATACACTCTCCTCATCCGTCAGGTCATACCACTAGTTTCAACACATTGATTTTCAAATAATAAGCGATTACTTTAAAAACGGCGTATTTCTGTTTGTTATCTCCGCATTTTCTCTTATGCGCTGCGTTTAAAGTTATGGCTCATAACTTAAGGGTTAAATGCGAATAAAGTCAGTGTATACAAACGTTAACCATTTGTGTGCTTAGTTTTATGTAAGCAATGCTATAAAAATAACCTCAACTACTTTTAAGTCTTTGTTCAATGATTTAATCGTAATGAAACTGTTTATGATTTCGTTTATCGTAATGAGAATGACATATTGAGCCAATCATAAGCACAGATAAAATAATATGCAATATTTATTAATATTTAATGAGAAAATAACTGTTGCAGCAAATGAACAAATTAAAACTTATGATAGCGATTTTTTGGTAAAGTTTGTTTTAAATTTAACAATACTGTATATTTTATATTGTATAATTTGTTTGCATTAAACTTTTAAAATTTTCGATTTTTCCAATTAAATGTTTCCAATTAAATTTTTTTAGTTCACTTTCTCTAAAAAAGCGAGCTTATGTATTTGTCCATGTCCCTCCATCCGTGTGTCCACAGTTTTATATTATTGAAGGGAATTAACCGAATTCTAATATAACTGTAATAAAGGGATTTGACATCTTAATATCATGGACTAAAAAATAATAAATTGATCACAAAAGTATGCACTAAAATAAGAAATGTGAGCTTTCTATGAATGTGTTGTGAATTAATTACTCCCAAAAACAGAAATTTTATTACACTAACTATAAAGTTTAAATAGTATTAGAGATACATCCAAAATTAGGATTATGTTTATTCAATAAAATCTACAACCAATCAAAAAAATTATTATTACTGTCTCGTGGCACAAGGTTTAACAAATTTATTATTGGATAATAAATAATAGATGAAAAAAATAATAAAATTTGGCACTTATTTCGTTATTTTTATTTAACTTACAAAATTTCTTACTGAAAAATTTTTCAAATATTTTATAGCCCACACAATTTGAAAATATTTTTATTTGGTTAAGCGATTCAATTCAAAATTATTAAATTAAACGTGTAGACCGAAAATTCCAGTTCCATAACTATAATCATTAAATCGATGCGAATTGTGTGCACAGATCCATAACAACTTTTGTAAAAGTTAGTTATTGGTTAGCTAAAAAAACTATATAGAAAATTTATTTACATCATGCAAAAAAATTTTCTTAAAGCAAAATAATTTTCTATTTGGCTCACGTCAGGTGAACTGCATCTGACGGAAAGCGATTTGAACTCATTTTGCATGATCATAATAATAATAATAATAATAATAGCAGTGTGTGTGTGTGTGTATGTGCATCTGTATTGTTGTTGGCTGTTGTATTGCATCATTTAAATGATTTTCAGTTAGTAGTGAACACATAACACAACATAACACCATAACACGAACACGCAGTGCATTAGATTGCACAACTTTTATTGGTTCAGTGTTGTTGGATTTGGGTGTTTCTTCCCAGAAGTATTTCTCCCTCCTTTGAGAAAACTAATCGATATTTTGGGCAAAAGAAGAGAGACTCAAACATACTGTATACAGTATATAAGTTATAATAAATGAATCGAAGAACTGGAAGCAGAAGTTGTAGTGGAGAGAGAGAAAGACTGAGACCTTTTTTAAACTAATAAAGCATTGCTTTTATATAATATGTTATTAGGCATAGACTAGTAGTTATTGACGAATTTTGAGCTCCGAACATTTGCGCTGAATTTTTGATTCATGAGGTATTGGTAGGGACTTATCCTCATTTGCAAACGCAAAGGCAGATGTATTAATATCGCGTTTTGCATACCAATATTTAGCTTAAGAATAAAAACATAGTATGAAAAATCGCCCGAAGATAAAGGAAAAATCTTTCGCTAAAGAATTGCGACACAAATCTTGCATATATTAACACTTTACTGATTTTGATCGCACACAATATAATGTGTTTGCGCTTTGTATTGAATGTTTTTGGATTTGCTCTCTATAATACTATAACACAGGCTGATGATATGGCATGCACACCAACAACAAGAAAATGTGATGATAAAAAAGAAGAAGAATGCCACATATAATAATAGAGACCAGAAAAATAAGTTTTTTTTGATGCTGGCATGGCTTATGGCGTATGGCTTTTGGTAGTTTTGGTATATGTGTAACAATCAGTAAGACATGAATAAAAGGGTGTGGTGTGTGTCTTGTGATGCAAGTGTTATACTGTTTATATTGTTCATAGTGTTTATGGTGTTTAAGTTATAGGTGAACACAATATTAGCGATGCAACGCAATAATAGGCTGGAATATAAATAGTATGATAGTTTTGGTATGCAGTTTCAATAGGCGGCAATTCAATCTCATCTTAAACATGGAAAAGGACGAGCTCTGCAAAAGCAATCACGAGCTCTATATACACTTACGACAATAGTACACAACTTCAACAACATTTGTGTCTAATAACAGTTGTGTATATTAATGCCATACTCTAAGCGTATGCGTATATACATTATATAAACAGCACACAGTATACTGTATACTGTATATTGCATTACATATTGAGGCAGAATTGCAAACATCCACATTAAATGCGAATTTTTTATCATATTTTTTCGATCGCAAAATTTTATGCCGCAATTTCAAACGCAGAGAATTTTGCGTTTTTGAATTAAAATTCATAGATAACGAAATATGTCGCAAAAATTAAACACAGCATTCATTAGTAAGTTATTCGAGTTATCATAAGGGAATCGCGTATATGAAAGCTATGAAGTATACGCATTGAGTTGACTGGCGAGCTATTGAGTTCCACCTTTTACTGAAATGCCACACGCGTTGTGGAAGCGTCAAACTAATGTAAAAGATGCTGCTATCAAATGATATGAATTTTATGAAAATGTCAGCGAATTTCAGTGTTGGGTGAGAGAGAGAGAAAGTAGACGTTTAGAGTTTAGACGCGGAGCAAAAAAATAGTGAGTAGAATAACGACTTTGCTGTGCGTCTTCACTGTAGGTATTGATACCAATATGAATGCATGCTATGGTATGTAAAAGATTATAAGTTACACATCAACTAAACGCAGCACACCCTAAAAAATAATATTCGACTGGAAGAAAAGGGAATATCAGTGTACACGTAAAAAAGAGAAAGAAAAACTCATATAAGAGACAAAAGAATGATGTCATGTTACTGTTAGCTTTTCTCAGATGTTATACACGAAATCCTCGATGTTGGCGATCATGTCTGACAACGGATTAAAGAGAGAAACAGAGAAAAACACACGCATATGCCGCACAATATTAGATTTTAGTATAGAGTATAGAGAAAAGTATGCGTATAGTAACTAAACATAAGGGATTGTGATTGTGTTCCACATAAAGAACTGATTGGAGATGATGGCGAAAATGAGTAAAATTAGATCATACACAGCACTAAACTTTATACAACCGAGTGTTTTACTGATACATTGGCTTTTGTCAAAGCTTTTTGGTGTATATATACTCATCTGGCGATGAATAACATTATTCCAGGATTTAGACGAATCCCACCAAAGCGTTGTGCCAAAAGCTTACTTAATTAATTTAAGCGGATTAGTGACTTAACGGATACGAGAAGTAGAGAGTAGAGGCACTGCTACTCTACAGATCTAGAGATCCAATGTGGCTGCAAATGTAACATAAAAGTGAATTTCAAAATGAAAAGAGATTAAGAGAGCGGAGGAGAGAGAGAGATAGAGAGAGCGAGCGAGAGAGAGAATGTGTGGGACGTGTGTGCACACAAGCATTGGCAGAGCTTGAGCTCGCGACAAACAATCTATTGCCGCATTGGCATATCAGTCTATATCAGTTGTGTGACACTTGCATCACACACTCATCATATGAGATTTTCGCTTCTATGCATCTCCAAATGAAGTACGAAATAACACAGTGTTGCTAAGAGTTACAGTGCAAGTGTTAATGCATTATCACTATCAGACCTTATGGTGACACGTTAGACACGTTAGCACCACAGCAGCTGTGAGTATTACTCTCTCTGTCTCACTCTCTTTTTTGCAAATACTGTACTCCGATATTGACATGTTGGTACACAACTAGAGGGAAGAGGAACACGTGTGGTCAACCATATAGAGAAAAACAATTGAAGCGAAAAAAGAGTCTCAAAGTGGCTTTTCCTATGTATTCAACATCGCATTTGATATAAAAACCTTTTCTTTAAACAGAATAACGCATTGAAAATTGTATTGGAAAAAAACATTGTCGTAAATAACATAAAGTATTTGATCCGTTAGAGTTTTCATTTTTCAAGTGACACATTCAGGTTTTATGTGTATATATCGGTGTATTGGTGTATATGGTATATATACTGGTGAACACAGAATATTGTAAATACATTAAACTACCAAAAAGCGAGAGCGAGAGGAACGCGCATAACACCTAAATTGGTTGTGACTCTCATATTCATCGTCTCAACTCAACCATTCATGCGATTTAAAATGTTTATCTCATATATCCCAGTCAACTCAATCTATTCGGATTGAGCCAACTTTAATAATATTGCCATACCATATAATAATATGATATGATTTGATTTGATATGATGTCAGAAAACTCTGATTAAAACTGGTGATCGAGTTTGCCATGAAATCCTTGACTAACGTTAAATTGGCTCTAAATCAGCCTATTATTTGCGCGATCTAATCCCCTAATGTTTAACTTTCATTTAATCACTTTTCCTCTAAATTAACAAATTTATAGATACTGTAACATAACAAACTCCCGAAATAGGCTCCACATTTTTTCCATTTCGAAAATAACTTAACAGAAAATAGTGTATTAATTAGTAATGAAAATATGTCTTTATCTTTAATTAGGATATACTGTATTATCATATTCTAGTTGTTTTTCCAATTCCGAAAACTATTTCTCTTAACCAAATTATATATCAATTCGTAATTTTTGCTAATTAATTAATTAATATAAAATTTTGCACGTTATTCATAACTATTAAAAATATTTTTAAAAATAACGATTAGTATCATTTATTGAATTAATCTAATCGGTTGATCGAAAAGCGTTTACGAACACCCAAATTATCGTGTCGGAAAATATTCATTTATTCGTCGAAAAAATTGCATAATAATATATATATAAACAAAAATACAATTTTTTATATAAAACCTTAATTTATGTGCTCAAATAAGACGTTAAAATTGAAATAAGGTTTTATAGAAAATTTTTTTGTTAAACATTGAATACATTAAAATAAGTTCTATCACAATAAAATATATATCGATAAAATCTGACATTATTTTTTAGTATCGTTTTAATGGTAAACAACGTTTAATAATAATAAGTTTTTTATTTAGTTCAAACTCTTATGTTAGAGAAAAAAAGTTGTTTATAAATCCAACAAAAAAATTGTAATGATACAGATAATAATAATTCCATTGTTTGTTTAATATTATAGTTTAAATTTGAATCATTCATTTTTATTTTAATGTTTAAAATATCAAATATCTATTCACCGCTTGTATGGTTAAAATATATGCTATAGTTTTATTTTCTCAATGTTTTTTTACAGTAATGGCAAGTTTTACACACAATGCCATTTTTCTTTTATGGTTTTGTTTTTACGAAAAAAAACATTATTAAAATTTTTCTCTATGGTTGTTAAGTTTTTACTTTAGGAAAGATAAAAAACAAGCAAAAAACTGAAGTAAAAATTATAAAAAGCTAATTTTGTTTTTTTATCGCTAAATAAATAAATTGTTGAAATGATAATTAAACGAAATTACTTTCACACAAATAAATCGTTCAAATTTCTTTAAATGGTAATGGAATAAAAAAAAAGACAACGATCTATCAAATCTATAAAAAAAATTTTTAGTTTTAGTGGAAGTTTACAAAAGTGCATACACATGCCAACAAAAATTATACGCATTCACACAAAGAGAGAGCAAAATTTCCTTTTGCTTTAATATTCAGTTTAAGTTAACCGAATACACAATTTTAAATAAAATAAATTATAGCGTGAAAAGAAAAGGAAAAAAATGAAAATAGTGGAAGCAATAGCGAAAAAAGTGGATATTAGGTTATAGCGAATGTGTTTGTTGGCAACAATAATATAATACACCTTTAAAGGTGATTGCTTACAATATAGTAAACATTGTGCTCTATATAATGCAGTAAAAAAACTTCTACACGTATTCAATACACGATTTTCTCCAGTTTCTCTCTTCAGTTATGCCTATCTTCGCAATCAGCTATGATATAAGCTTTTTTAGTACGTATAGCGCATAGCAATGTTAACTAAGTTTGCGTTGTAAAGCCATAGTAGAGACTTTTGTTTGCCTCAGTGCTTCTTTTCACAAAGTGATCCGGACGTAAAAGCAAGCTGTAAAGGGCTGTTACACTATATACTGAATAAACTGTAAGCCAATGCATTCTAACGATAGAAAACTAGTCATTCTCTAACTGCTTCACTCAAAGGTGTCAACAATGCCAGTCTATAATTAAAACTGCGCTCTCTCTGGCGTACTCGTGGCTTCTCTTTCTCTTTCTCTTCTCCCTTTCTGTTCACGATTCAGCAATTTTCTTGTGCTCAAGTATAATAAGATGGATGCTAGAGTTAATGCCAACAACTAAAATGCTGATGAATTCGATGCTTATGCTCATACTCATACTTATACTCATACTCATACTGCACCGCTTTATTCTAGTTAAAGTGAATATTAACTTCAATAAAGCTATCATGAATGCCATTTTATCAAACTATTATATTAGTAATATTACGAATGCATTTGAGAGCAATCATCCAATAAAAGCAAATAAGTTAACATTTTTACATTAGCAACACTCGCTTTGCTCTCTCTCTCTCTCTCTCTCTCTCTCCCTCCCCTCTCTCTCTCGCTCTCTCTCCCTCTTTCTCTCTCATCTCGTCTTCAGAAATAAGGTTTTAAAAAAGATGGCAAAAACTATTTCTCCCTAAATTGATGCAATAATAAGCAATTCATTGGTGCGTGAGAGTTGGAAAAACGTTGTGTTTGAAAATGAACGAACACTAAGTATTAAAAATAGATTTTGCGAATTCGCTGCGTTATGAAAAAATAAGGTAAGGGTATATATATATATATATAATAAAAGTTTGATCGACACCGATGCAAAGCTAATGTGTTAGGTGTCAATATGAGTTGATGACATGCACAAGAAATATCAACTTATATTGTATACAGAAGTATGAATATCAAGTTAATATCACTCCCAGTAAATATGCTTCTTTGCGCTCAACTAAACATGAAGTTATTACGCTTATCTCTACTCAGGCAATCTATCTTTTTATATTTTTCAAGAGTTCAGAGTTTGATGAAGGGAAAAATCATTATTACTGTCGTACACAGAAAAAATAACAGAAAAACAGAGCAAAATATTTTCATGTCTTTCTCTCTTTCTATAGCATAGACCCGTACTAGTCTTGAGGCCAACTTTATAATAATCATCATTTTTTCTCTTTAATTTGAGATAAAGTTCTCTGAAATAATGCGATTTCTTCCATTATTACTCTCACTTTATTACATTCGAAAAAATAGGTATACATATAGTTTGCCATTAAATAACATTACTTAAAGTGTATATCAGAAAAAAATAAGAGGAGAGTACGAGAGAGAAAAGAGAGAAAGAAAGAAAAACCATTAACATCGAGAGAAAAAGCATTTGCAGCGGTAATAATACAGAAAAAGACAATTTTAAAAACTTTAAAAACAACAAAAATGAAAACACATTGCTATACAGCGCCGAACATAAGTATTATACAGTATATAAGATGTTAGCGTATATATCAGTTTTGATGTTCGTATTATTCGTTACAATAAATTTCTTACAGCTAAATGTAATGGTGTGCAACATTTGTCCCGAGTGTCTATAAAAACTAAGAGCCAAAATGTCCAAATATTCTTTAATGATGACATTCTCTATTCGTGTCGTGTTCTTAAATCATTTACAGCAAAAAATAATGACAACTTCAAAATTTTATTCGCCATTAGTTTAAGACCAAATTTTCTTTTATTTTATTTTTGCGCTAAAAGAAAGTGCAGGCACAGTATACTGTACTGGCATAACAAAGAACTAGTATACAAGTTATATAAAGCCTTACGTATATAAAACTATACGAAAATCCGTGTAATGATTTGTGCAGTAAAGAGCATTAATAATGGATAATATGAACGCATAAAGCTATTATTATTTTGAAATAATTGCTTCGCACATTCTCTAAACCTCGAAAAATTAAAAATAAAATTGTGTAATGAATAAAGCGTAACATTATAAAACGGTGGGTTCATTGCGTACTGCATATAGCAGTGTACGCCAGTTTATATATTATTTCCTAAAGGAATAATGAACTGGTAAATGTGTGCTAATTTAATTTAGTGAACTCTCAATCTGTAATGCAATAGCAGTTTTACAGTAACTGTATTACAATTCTTTCCGCTCAAACCAAATGTAATGTAATGATGTTACGTTTGTTGCAAAGACTTAAGGTTTTCGCATCCAAAAAGATAAGTGGATTTAGTTTCCGGGTTTGGGGGGTCTGGGGTAATGGGGGCCGACACTCATTTTGTGGAGAATGCTCTCAAAATGTTACGGATTATGGACGAATCAGTTCTGCCCCTTAAAAAACACTATTCACTGTTAATAACTTTACATTTGCACGACTAATTCAATTGTGATAATGGATATTAGTTTTAAAGAAATAATATATTAACTTAAATTAAAAAAAGAATATTATAATTAAACGCATTAAATACTTACTTTTGCTTTAGAGTAATAACAAAAAAATACAATTCCGAGTAAAATTGAATAAAGTCAACTCATTAAATATTAACTATGAACTAATGGTATGATAAAGTTATAAAAATTCATAATAAATTATAAACAATATCTAAACACTGTATACGACACTGAAGTTATATATATAGTGTGACACAGCTGTAATATCAGAAAACGGTGTCATTAATAAATTGTTTAACTAAAAAATAATTTATGATAATTACAAGCAAACATTTAATATTTGCGAAATATATTTAAACGTATTTTTTCTTCTCTAAAGTATGAAAATGGTGTGTAATATGGATCGAGATAATGCTCGATGGCATTAGCTTTAGTTAGTGTTGTGAACGCAATAATATTATTCAATAGCCAGTAGGCAAATGGCAAATGCATTAACATTGAAACTGATTTCCATTATTCAATGATGGGGATAACTGTTATTGCCGTTGCCATTGTTGGTGTCCCTCATCCCCTTCCCCTTTCCCCCCGTTCATCACTTACTCTTATCAATTCCTTTAACAGGAAACTGGAAAAGGTACAGATTTTCGATTACAATTGGTGTGAATATGCGTTACTTTTCCTATTATTTAGATTGGATTTTCATTGAATAAAAAGTAGAAGAGTATTATGGTATGGTATACGCGATCATAATGAAATCGATGCAAACTCATTGCATGTGTGATGTGCAATGAATCGGTGCACAAGTTTAAGTCAATAGTAAAATACGTATAACAGTACAGAGCAGTACAGTACAGTATTGATTGACTATACTATTTTGAATGCAAATTCATAGTTTAGTCGTTAGTTGAATGTATGCAATGTACGCGTTTCAGAGCTACATCACTACATCTCTAGCATCTCATACTCGTATAGTGGCATCGCTTCGGCGCACCAATAACTAAAGTAAAGAGCTTTACATGCATTAGCATTCAATTGAAATGTTTGTGACGAAAATAGAGCAATAAAGTGTAAACAGCAGAATATATTGCAATAAGTTGTATAAGAGTTCAGTTACTCTTTATGCATTAAAGTGGCAATTGGCTAATTATTTTTACGATCTTGTCGAGTAGTTAGATAACCCTCTATAACAGTATCCAAAAACGCTATCAACTCAGCGAAAGAATGCTAAGGTTTTCGCGCAAATCTAAACTGTTTTTAACTTTATTACTTTCAATGGCTCTTTGCTTAGGGATTCGGCGAGGAATCGGCGCTCACTATTCATACTGCGAACGTGCAAAACCCAATATACTCTTTAATACCCCTGTTTATGGCACAAGATTTATAAGAAACACATTCGCCCGATGAATCCCATGATTGGAGCGCATATAAAATAGTGATCAGTACACCGAACCCCAAACGTATTTCCCAATGTTTGTCACACAATTTTCACGTATCGCACCATATTCGACATATCGACAGATATGCGAAGAAAAAGGTTATTTTTTCAATAGAATTGTGCTTCCAATAGGAAAAAAATACTGTGGCTACAGATTGTGAGTATCTTAAGCGATTTGTCTTACTTATTTGAGCGTTTCCAAAGTAATGTTTAAGATTAGTGCTACCAAAGCAATATCTGCCATTTATAAGTATGAATGTCACGCTATAATATCTAGCAATAACACTATATCTCCTCCTATTTAGACAACTATTTTGCTTCTCTCTCTCTCTCTCTCTCTCCACTGTAATAAAGGCGCACTATGTTTAAATTATCATTTATTGTTTATACATTCGTAATCATATTAAAATAATGTCGACGCATATTAAATAAATTATGGTCACAAAAAGTTCGCATCAGTTATTTATTTAATTTTTTCGTGTGCAATAAATCTATTATTAATTAGTTTATAATTCATTTAAATTGGTTTTGTTAATTACTGCTAGAAGAAAATCTATGAATAATTAATTTGTAATAAAATAAAAAATAACATTTTTAAAAATTATTAGTTCAAAATTAGTTCGTATTTTTTGTTTTGTTTTTTCTAACTTTATATTTAATTATTAAAATTTATTATAGCTATATATGAACTGAAATCATTTTCAATTAATCAAAATTTAAACAAATTTAGATAATTTTAAAATACCAAATTTGAAATAAAATTTGAAAATTTTCAAAAACTTTTTTTTTTACAGTAAGATGCGTAAACAGTTTAGATATCGTACACGTTATTATTAAATAGATAACATTAAAAAATGGTGTCAGTTATGGGAATTGTCGAAATTATTTTTTTCTTACACTGAATAATCTTTTGCATAAAAAATACTCAACGCTTTTAATGAATAACATTTGCATCGCGAAACAGGATAAAAATATCAAAAAACATCAGTGAACACGGAGTTTGAGTTTTGTTTTAAACATCGGAGAACACGCATTATTGGTTTGATATTCAATTTATCTCATTAATCACAAATGATTAACGCATTGAGTTGAAAAGTTTTTTTTAGTATATGCGCGCGAAGTTAGAGAGACATTAGCAGTATTGGCAACATTGGCAATATTGTTGTCGCACTAATTTGGCAGCAAATAAGAAGAGCTAACCTCTTGAGAGCTTAAGTTCGAACGAAAGTGGGCTTAAAGTATCAGATATATGAGCCGTTATGCAATTGGCGAACAAAAATCTCTCACAAAAGAAGATGTGGATCGAATAGTTGGTTGTCTTCATAGGTAGAGAAGTAGTTGTGTTGTGTTTCGTAGAATGAACAACATTCACCATATGTCCCATTTGAGATTTCAAAGACATAAGAAAAGAGTGAATTATATTTGACAACTTGTTTAGCGGTGTAATGCCATTCGAATGCGCTAAATGTGAAAGTGCTGAATGTGCTGAATCTACTGAATGTACTGAATGTGGGAAAGCGCTTACAGTGTCATAGCACTAGCAAACCATTACTTTCGATCACCATCACCATCAACGTTGATCCCATGTTACTTTAGTTCGTTTCTCTATCATATCAAGTAGTGAACACTGAGGGAAATGACCCTAATTAATCGTAGACAATGCAATCGACATTAGAATGAATAAAAGCGAAAATGTATGGCAGAGTTAACTGTGGTATATTGCGTTAAAGTGAATTGTGAGTACAGTACTCTATGAACTCTATGCTGCCAATGCAATGTCCATTTGTTTTGCTCCACTAAGGAAATTGCTTACAAAGAGACACACGAACTATCAAAATACTGATTTAGCTAACTTTTATCTAATATTATGTTGCAGACTATTTAAGTTATATATTGCGCTATCAATTTGGGCTCAATAAATAGGATGGCGTAATATAAATAGTCTGCTCGTACTATAATCATCAACTATGCCAACAAATGAACACTTCAACGAAGTTGCCATTAGTGATACTCTATTTTTGCAGTTGGATTAGTTTAATTGAGTTGATTGCAGATATTGGACAAAGCGCGCTCTAATTTGACATTTCTTTTAACAAACTAAACACTAAAAAACAATTAACTGACAAATGCGCTGTTGTCTCGTCTCAGTCTCAATTCCCGTTGTTTAGTCGAATCAATATTCTATACACTATTATTCAATAATCTAATCAAATATTTCATTTCAACGGCACATTTATAAAATTACTTACAGCAATAAATAGTAATAAACTGGTATCTATTATGCTATAAGTGTTTTGCGTGTATTAGTGTTATGTTGCATTAGTTGTCGAAATTCTATAATTTAGAAATTTATGTGTTATTGATCGTACGCTCCAATTTATTTTCTAACACATAATACTCTAATACCAGTTTAGTAGTAAATTTCCAAATAAATATCTATCTCTAATTTACTATCAAATATTATCAGGAATGCACAGATACGCGATTGAAAACATTAAAATTTAGTTCGACGATTAAATCTTACACGTTTATAATTGTTTTGCCAGATATTTTGGTCGGAAAGTTATTCATGTAGCAGTTCTGCTAAACTTAAAATTAAAACAAATCAATTTAGTTAAAATTTAATAAAATTTTGGTAAAAATTATGAAATGAATATTTAAATAGAAATACGAAATAATTGTTAAAATAATTGGAGTCTAAGCGAATACTGATGACCACATAGAGTGAGAACGGAAAGGTTGAATGGTCATGAAAGTGTTGTATTTGAAAAATAGAAATCAATACACGCAATGATGTATTACATGGTAGAGTGAAATATTTGGTGTGACCGGATATAGTAAACATTGAGAGCAGCCAAATATTTTGAAACCTAAAATCGTTAACTGAAAAACGGGTGACAGCTGTATAGTAAAAGTTTAATAATAACAATATATAGGTTTAGGTTTTTTTACTAAATGCTGTGCTCTTCTCGAATCAAAACTTGGCTGAGTTAGTGAGAGCCCACACTGAGTTTTCACAATGTAAGCAAATCTATTCATAACCAAAAATACTAATATACATAAGGCTGCGAATGGATCGCTTGTTGCATTTGTGGCCAATTGTGAACACTGCGAACACATAGTGAACACAGTGCATACCAGGCCTTCACATTTTATTTATTTAATGTGAAACGTCTGCTTCTTCTGATTCTGAATTGGATTTGATATGAATAGTGTTGACAGGCCACTTGTCTACTGCTGTCATAGTATGGCATACACTGCCACTAAACCATAGCTAAACCTTAAGAATAGCCAAACTGCTGCAATACTCACTTACTGATTCCCCCAACTATTGATATATATACGGTAATAATGAAAAGAAGTGAGAAGCTTATCCAGTATCTAATACGGCCAATACTGTGCCATATTAAAGAAACATATGAAAAATAAAGAATAGAGTTTTTCTTTCACAAAACGGCTATCTATGACCTCAAGGTCCTGAGCCCTGCCTCTGTAACGCCTTTGCTCTTTCCAAATGAATGAAGGGATGGCAAACAAAGTCTGGCAAACAATTGCTAGTCCTCAACATGATCCCTAACTGTACTCCATAAGTCCAACCTACTGGCAAATTTTTAAGATTTAAATAATTCTTCTAAAGCAGAGCAGTTAAACAGTTCAACTTCAATATATAAACAGCATTCACAGCATTCAGATATGGCACATAAGCACATATTGAGCATCACGTTATTTAACAAACTGTGCGATCGCATAGTCAGCAGAAGCTTTACTCTTTAGAAAACTTTAGAAAAGCATCTCTCATTTTTGCTTTTTTTCGCTCGCTTTATTCACCATATCGTTAAGCATAAGCAAACTCACAATACGTTTAACTTCAAGGGTGGCCACGCAACTGAAAAGACGAGTGAAGATATAAAAGTTTAAGATGTATCACTTTAGACGTGGTGGTCTCCACTCGCAGTTTACCAAAGTCTTAGAATATGTCTGTTTGGACAAAACAGTGTTTGAAATATGCTCCACTATTATCGTTGTTATAAATAAGAGTTTACGCGCCATTGTCTGCAATCCATATTATTTTATTGGTTATTTGAACACATGCGAACATTTTGCTTAATATACATATTTACAAAAATATCTATTCGCTTAGATTTTTAACTAATATTTTTAAATTATTAAAATTTTAAAATTGCTATACATGTAGTTTGATATATCTTAAACTTAAATTCCTGTAATTAATGAGGTATTTTTGAAGAGTTTAGTTTAAATAAGATTATTTTAAAAAATTTATTTCTACTTTGAATGACAGTACGAGAAGTAGAAATGAAAATTTACAAATAATAAAGAATTTTTTAAATAAACTCAAAAAATAATACAGTAAGAGAGATACAAAAAGTTCTTATAGAAATCTTGGATAAATATATAGAGAGATATATTTTTAATATTTAAATAAAAAAGGACTGTGGAATATTAAACTTTGAATAAAATATTTATCTAAAATGTGTAATAAAAAATATTTGCTGATTATGAAATATGATGTTAGGAAAATAATTAATAGTTTTATCGAAATGTGATTACGCTTTGATTGTGATTCCGATTACACATCTTTCACATTCTATAAAAATGCTCTGAATATATTTTTTTGTGATCATTAATTATTTCATTACTTTTATCAATTTTCCCACAGTCTGGAAAGCCTGTAATTATAAGAATATAAATAAGGAGAAGCAAAAATATAGCTGAATTGCCTAATATTTGCTTATATGATTGATACAAGATTAATACATAAGTTAAATGAATACTTTAAATTGCATTGCATTGGAAAGTAGTAGCAAGGATGACGGTATAGGCTAAGTAATAGTGATTGAAAATATTTAATTTTTTTATTTCACTACCGTTTAATGCATTACTGCATTCAAATTTGTACTACCGTTTCACTTTTACAAACACTTTTTTCATTCCATTCTGTAATTCCATTTCACACCATTACTATGATTTTTTTAATCCCACTACCGTTCTAATCATTTTAATCATTTCCCATTACCGTTCTAATCTACAGTTTTAATATTGAAAATATTTAGCTATACGCGTTCAGTAGGGATAAAAAAATTAGGTAATTAGGTGTAATTTGAAATCGATTAAATGCTAAATATTTGTTGTTTTTAAATATTTAGTATTAATAAAACTACTATGGAAATATAAAAATATTATAAATACATTATTTTAATTTTGTTTGTAAAATCAGTCCAAAAACCACTACCTTTCCTTTATCGCGAACAAAATAGTGGTTCCCGTTTCATTACCGACACACACATTTTTTTCATTCCGTTACTGTAACAGTATCGCGGTAATAGCGCTAATTTTTTCAATCACTGCTAAATAATAATAAGCAATAAAAGAGCCGACAAATGGTAAGTGTTGATTTGTTCTTGTACTTTATTAAATATATGCTCATTAAGAAAAATCTAATGCACTATATATTTGAAACAAAGTATTTAAGATGTACTTTGATAACCACTTATTTCACTTACAATAAGAATGTAAGATAGTTTCAAATTTGATTCAAAATAACTCTGATATTTTAACCAATAGAGTTTAATTTGTGTTATAAAGAATTATTGTATACAAGAATAAAATAGTGTGATAAAGCAAATGAAATTCAAAAACCTAGAATTATAAATGAATGCTTGGGGTATAATTTATGGTAGCCATTCATTTAATAAAGGAACAACTGTAGACAATTAAACGGATAGGTAAGAAGAAAATAGAGCAAACTCATTGTTGTATCTATTCAACGATGAGAACAGTTTTTAATTGCATTAAAAAATTTTTTCCTAACTGATTGATTGTTTTTAGTTCAGGATAAAAATGTTATACCATTATATTACTGTAGTATAAGACTAGATAAATGTTTAAAACTTTAAAATTATAGCTTTTCTTAATAGAATCAATGGTTAATATTAAAACTAATTGTGAAAAATCGGCCAAATCTGGAAATCACAAAACTGCGCAAACAATGTTTTGAACATTGTTGTAATAAGTGATAAGTTCCAGTATATATGGTGTTAAGTATAGAGAATAGCGTTATATAGAGCCTATTACCGCTGTTTCTAGTTGTTGACAGGATTTACTCGAGGATTTTTGAGGGAACTTTAAAAGGATTTCCACAACAGAAAAAATGGAATGAGAGCTCGAGAAAATCTCCTTCACATATACGGGCAAAGCTTTTGGCATATCTGCTATTTTCCGGCATATATCACGAATATTTCCTTCAATATTGCTTAGTCGTTGCTCTTTACACATTATTTGAGTGTGAAAACAAGGCACTTTTAAGCAGCTCATTCCCTATTCTTTAGCAATTCTTTAGTGATAGTACAATATAAATGCTAGTATTGAGTGTTAAAGAGAGTGAGAGAGAAGGCAACACAACATCTAAAAACGCGATTTTCACACAAAAATAAGCTTTCGCAGCAGATTTACGTATTTAAAGAATAATGCACATACAATGGAGAGAAAATGCGATATGATAGTGAAAAAAGTGCACCAACAATACGCATGATTGGCTACCGAATGCACTACAACCTACATATATGTATATGTTATACGGGCTGTACGTCTTTATAGTGAATATTCAATATCCAGCTAAAACCAACACACACTAGCTATACATTTGCGAGAACAACCAACTATAGTTGAGTTTAGTTTTTTTTTGCTTTCATGCCAAAAATGGTCTACTGATCGTATAACGTATCAAAAAGCATGTCGACATAAGGTCGCGTTGATTGCAAAACCATGTTAGACGAAACACTACGGAAGAGCTACTAACACACTGTTACTCTCTTTCTCTACTTCTGTTTATATATTTGACAAAACTTGACTGCACTAACTAGTTGTTGCTGAGAGCCGAGACTTTTAACTCAATCTCGAACCATTGCTCTCGTAAATTTAGATTCACTTTAATCAAGATTTCACTCATTATTACATCGATTAATTTTTCTGTGTTTTTTGTTTAAACTTATGTATAGCAAGTCTAAAATTTCTTTATAAAACAATGACATCATATAAATACTTTATTTGTACGGAATTTTACAAATATTTAATAAGCCTGTAAAATCTAAAGTCAAAAATGTGCGAAATAACGCCTAAATTATTAAATGTAAGCTTGAAAATTTTTTGAAATTTTTTAGCTCACTTTTTTTTAAAAAAGGCGAGCTTATGGATTTGAGTATGTCTGTCTGTCTGTCTGTCTGTCTGTCTGTCTGTCTGTCTGT
>JAQIXJ010000064.1:0-60981 GCA_034700185.1 Phthiracarus laevigatus | reverse complement strand
AATTACACTAAATCTCATGTTTGAGCTTTATCTTGAGCTTGAGCTGGCTTAAGCTAGCTTGCCTGAGCTTGAGCTTTATGAGAAAATAAGTATCCTTAAAAAAATTATTTGTATAAAAAAACTGATGAAAAATAGGGTCTTGAAATTTACGACAATTAGGCAAACATTTTTATGTTAATTTATAAGACGGAATTAAGTGGGAAATCCCGAGCTTCAAGTTCATAACATATTCTAATTCCTCTCACCAACAGCTTGTTTTTGTCTTAAAATCTAGTTGCCTTCCACTTCCCATCGGTGTCCAAGAAAGTTGCGTAAAATATACTTTTCTAAATACCAAAATTGAGACTATGTCTAGATGTAACAAGTAAAATTTGCGATTATGTCATTAATGCTATTAATAAACTACATATATATCTTGAAAAATAAACAAACAAATAAGCTTATTATAGGATTGTATACTTTCAAAATATTTATTAGTAGGTAAAAAATTAAAAAAATTTGTGACCAATAACTGTAAGTACAAAAGTAAATGAAACAATTAATAATAAACGGAATGTGTTAGGTTTAATTGTTGACCCATCGTTGCACGAATCTTCGGCGCAATAACATTCTTCCCAATACACGCCATTTTCGTGATAACCCCAATCACAACCCCAAGAAATGCCTGTAAAGTAGATAATCTTATTGAAACTTTATTCTGTTAACATTAATGTGATAATTATTTATATAAACATAATTAAAAATAAACATTAAAAATATTTTAAAGTTAAAATAAAAACTACACGCAATCATATAAACCTCTTTCGCTGACTTGTGCGCATCTCCTAATTACAGATCTCCATCTTCCGTCCCAAACGAACCCTCGTGGACCTTGTTTTATCGACTTGAAGCAAAATGTGCCTATTAATTATTGAAATTAGGTTTAATTGTAATCGATTTTAACTTTTAGTGATTATTACTATGATTTAAAAATTTTCAAATTAAATAAATTAGTAAACACATACACACACACTCTGTACAGTACAGTATATTACGTATAACACAAGAAAACCTAATGAATTCAAAATGAGTGGCACATACCAGGAGACACAGCCTCTTCGCCCATACAGTCCACTGCGTTATTTTTATCTTTATCGAAGTACTCATATGCGCCACAATTATCCTCTCCTTTGCCATCTTCATCGGACGAACATTGAAAACATTTTATGCAACAAACTATTATCAAAAAACAATATTATTTTAAACATTTATTAATTAACAAACATAACGAAATATTAAATACCGGATTGTATTAGTGAAACGATTAGACATAATACTATAAAAATATTGTAAACATATATTTGCATTGTGCCTCTCAATCGGTTAATTGGTTTAATAATTTGCTAATTTTTTTCACTAATGTCGCATTAATTATGGTTTGTAACAAAAATTTGATATAAAACAAATAAAACATAAGTAAATTTTTGCGTTAATTAATTAAAAATGCATTGGTTATCGAAATATATATATATATTAAATAAATTGGGTTGAAAAAAATTGAGTGAAACCTAAATTTGGTTTGAGATTCACGTTGAGATCTAAAACAAATTCAGTCCATAATAAAACATATGAATGCACAATAACAGGTAATGGGCGTTGTCTTCACTACAGGTAAAAGTAAAGGTAATTCACTATGCGTTCGTTGTGTTATGCATCGAAGTTTGTTTCATATGGCAACACACCTTTCAATATCGTTACACCGAAAGTAATGGTCATTTAGCGCCTTATACTTTCAAAAAATCCATTATGACATAAATACAAATTTTTATTGTTATATATAATTCATTGGTTATTTATTGATTATTTTTCAATCAATAAAAAGTTTTTTTTTGCAATTCTGATCTGCTATTAGGTCTGATTAAAGGTGTGATGCCTGTTATAAGTTCGTCCAATATTTGCGTAATAACTTTTTCTATCATACTTCTGTCCGTATTTGTGTCTCAAGGTATTTATATTTCCATTATTATTATCTTAAATACATACCTAATGATTACATAGACATTTGTTTACGGGTTTGTGATTGAAATATTTGTGAATATTATATAAATTTAATTACACTTACTGAGAAACTATTTTTGTTGAAAATAATTTTATATTTTTGTTGAATAATAATGCTCTTAAGAGTATGTTTAGATCAATGCCAACATCTATTATTTTAATTATAGAAACTTTTGAAAATTTGAAACCAATTCAAGGCGTTTTTGTATGTAAATAAAAATATTTACATTCTTTTGAACATGCGTTCAGTCTTTACGAGTTAATGCGTTATCGCATCCAAAACTAACTTTATGTTTAACATTCGTAAGTCGCAAACATAAAGTCTAAGTTCGTAGACAGTAAATCATACTACGTCGATTATTTCATTTTTCTCTTTAATTATTTAATCTATAATATAAATTTTTAAGTTAAAATAAAAGTAATATTAATACCGTATCGATTCTAAAGTCTAATCAATTAAATAACAAAAAACATTATACATAATCAAATAAACTTTTAATTAATGCGATCACTTATTTAGGACAATGTATAAAGTGTTGGATCTGCCACTCGGACACAGACCCGAAATGCGCCGATCCATTCGACAATTCATCGCTGCCCATCAAAGACTGTAAAGAAGTACATCTGCATCATTTAAAAAAAGGTATTTCTAAATATTTGTTCGCATACAACCACTGTTTACAAATGTATCAATGATTCGGATTAGATGTTGGCGACTACGAAAGACTGAAAGAAGAATATTACTCTAAGCATTTGGGACCAAACGATCCAAAACTGATTTATCAGTCAAAATTTCTAGAAGCAACGATGTGTCGCAAAATCAGGCAAAAAATTCATGGCAATTGGAGAACAATCAGAAGTTGCGCTTTTCTTGGATCACCGGGAGAGGGAACAGGAAACGAACACAATTGCTTATATAGACAAGGTTTGTCGAATCGATAAACGTTTTGAATACGAACAAAAATAATTGAATTGACTCGAACGGGTTTGGGTTTTCAGGTACACACGATATCTATTCGGAATATTGCACATGCAATAGTAAGGATGGTTGCAATACAGGGTCCATTGTTTTCCATAATTTCTTTATAATAACTGTTTTACTTGTATTCTCGTTTATGTCACATTTTTAATTACTCAATAATTTATATAGTATTGCTCACATTTTTTTATATCGGACACACGAAAATTTTTGTAATCACACTGTTTTATAATGTAATTGTAAATTGTTTGAAAATAAATAGACCAAAAATTTGGTGATTTTTTTTGCACAAAAACCCTTAAAACCTTAATGCTTTATATTGCTTACTGATTATAATAATTTTTGTTACGCATACATAGACTATTATTACTGGATTTGGTTTAATCCAATTTTTAGCTCACTTTGGATAACACGTAAGTATGAACAAATATTGTTTTAAATATTGGCAATTACTAAAACTATCGTGGAAACCAACAGTTGTCAGATATTGTGCATGTTTTGCGACCAACAGCGCAAACAATTAATTCTCTGAATAATTAATTCAAGTAATTTTTCTATTAATTTTCTCTAAATATTAACATTTTATTATTTCCGTTGTTTTGATTTGTATTGCATTCGATAATTATTCATATGATGTCAATAATAACATTTGAAAGTTTAAAAAATTGTATTGATTTGGTGTTTGTGTTTTGCATGTAAATAAAATTGAACTATGACTCATAGATTTGATTCAACTTTAGTGAATTTGTCCTTTATTTCAAGTTTTATCATTTAAATTCAAATCAATTAAGAATTAGCTGTTTTATATTACTTTAACGTTATTTGTATATTTAATTGGAAATGACGTCAATACAGACTAATTATAACCATAATTATTAAAATTAATTTTAAATAATAAATGGGATTGGGTTAGGATTAGATGTCTATTTTGAATATCGAATGTATCCATAGGTTTGCCAAAACGTGTGCGAAATCAAACCAAATCGAATCGATAGTTGAGTGAAACGCTTACATAATTCCTTTATTCATATCTAATCCATTCAATAATTAATATTTAAAAAGTTTTAACCAATAATTTTAATTATTTAATTTAAAATTCATTTTTTTACATTTATCTAAATGTATGTATAGGTTAATAACTATTCTCTAAAATTCATTTGTCAGAAATGTATATCAAATTTTAACATTTATAAAGAAAGGCACAAATTAACAGTATATAACGCTTATGTTTTAAGCCGCAATTTCATCGCAAATCTAATACAGTATAAAATGTAATCTCAAACTCATTTGTCGATAGCTGTTGATATTATTTACTTCAAAACAATAAAGTTTTCAAAATTATTCATTTTTACTTGAAATTATATTTTTGTTGATAATAAGAAATTGTGCCGTAATTTCGATCAATGAGTTGAAGATTACTGTGTACTTATTTTAAAACATTAAGAATTTAAATCAATTAATAAAAATTTGATACATAATAATAATATATGCTTAAACACAAGTTCGCAATAATTTGATTGTAATTATTAATTAAAAGTTAGCCAAAAAAAACACAATTTTTAACAAAAAAAATTGTGATAAGTTACAGAATAATAACGCACTCTTAATAATAATAATAGAAATGATTCAAAATATTATTTTACAATTATAAAGAAATAATGATAATTAAGGCAACTGTATATCATATATAATACACAACTAGTTTTTGTTATGAGTTAACAAATGAATTCAATGAAAAGAACAAAAAAAAACGATTAAAAATGTGAGATTAAAAAAAGAGCGCAATTACTAAACGTTTAAATTATGCCAAATTTGTATGGTATTTATATATATATATATGTATATATTTTTTATATATATTAAATGATACGTTCGGCAAACCAAACATTCAAGTGTCACTCAAACAGTGCTTTTATTTCTCATTTGTGTTTTTTGTAAGTTTATATACAGTACTCTATCGCTGCGGCGTAATATTGATTCGTAATGTAAGCAAAAGAAAATAATTTATAATTTCTAAAACGCTAAACAATTTATAATGCATTTCAAATAATTCATCGCAATTTTAGTTGCATATATATTTTGACTGCAAGCACACAAAAAAATATTTGTATAGAAAATTGAACGAATTTAACTGAGATTTTCTACAGGAAAAAATAAAATCAAATTTTTTCGTGTTATATTGATTTGATTTGATTTATTGCGTAGTATATTGCACTATAAATTATGCACTTCGTATTCAATTGGATAATATATACATAAGTTATTTATATAAGAAATAAAAAAATTTGTAAATAAATTGTTTATATGGCACAAAACCCGAAATACATTATCATCGAAAAAAATGAATAGTACTTTTAACAGTTAACATTAGCATCAATATTACGCAACGCCCATATAAATAAACCATTCCAGATATTTACAGGTTAAATGAATCAAAAAAATGATTACACGTCAAACTAAACATATATATTGTGACCACATATTCATATTAATAACTATCAAAAATATAAAATACTCTCACTTCGGTTTCGAAATCAATTATTATAGTAAAAATTCGTTTTTTAATTATAAGACATTCGATGATTTTGGCTCCAAAATAGTTTAAAAGAAAACTGTTAGCTCAAAAAAACGTACATTTGGGAAGAACTTTTTTCGAAAACGAATGATTATAGATAAACTGTCTAAAAACTTTTTTGTTTAAACTTGAAACAACAGTTGAAAGCGTTTAAATTGCAGAATAACGTTATATCGAACTTCAAAGTGGAAATGTAGCCATCGGTTGGCACGTAACAACAGGTTAACATTTAAAAAGTAACAAAAAAACAAATCACATTTAATATATACCAAATATTTAGCTGCTATTAATAATAACTTTATACACGCGTTTTGGACGGATTTCAAAGGCAAATTTGTTGTTTGAATATTAAACTTGAACTTTTTTTTAGTTTAGGACTTAATTGGATTAAAAAATACTAATAAATCATATAAATTTGTTTTTGTTTAAGCGCGGACTTGATTTGCTGATTGTGTGGCACACAAGCAAAAAAACAACTACTACTTAGCGATTACTAAGAGGATGGCGCCGAACCATTCTGAAGCTGATGTATTGGCATTTGTTGCGAATTTAACAAATTGATTGGCGAACCGCTTACCATAAACTGTTGCTGCATATTATTTGAAGTTGAGTTGATATTATGGTTAGCGTTTCGCAACACTGAGTACACATTTTCCACTTTACTTAACTTTTCGAAGAATGGTATCAAATCACTTAATTCAGTATCTTGCATGTCATCGAACCACGAGGCAACAGGTACCTAATTTGGCCATCAAATTATAATTAATTCTAATCAATTATTTAACAAACTGGTGGATTTAAATCAACTCACAGCGTTATCTGGATGGAAGATATAAGAAGCAGGAGAATTATCAACAATAACGATTCTATTTAAATCACGTCCAAGTCTTCCCAAATCCTATATATGAGCAATTACTTTAAATAAACATCGGATGCATTCGAGAAATTAGTATTAAAAAAATATACCTTAACATAATTTCCCCTATAGAAGACACATGACTCTCTAAAAAGGCGAGCTCTAAATACTCCCCATTTATCTAAGAGATCAGCGACAGGATCGGCGTACTAATTAATAATTAACATAATTAATAATTTTATGCTATTGAAATAAAAAAAACTTAATACCTTTGCAAGGCTTGCCGTAAATAAGACACATTCATATAATTCGCCCATTTTTTGCAAAAACTCATCGACATAAGGCCTTTTTAATACATATACTTGATGTATAGTGCCATCAATTTCAACGGGAACTATAAAATCTGCATTATTGATGGGCTATTATGGAAACAATCATCAATATAATAATACAATAAACCGTAATAATCATAATTGTTGTGATTACGATCGGATGTTGCGCTTACTTTGAATGAGCTGTGCACTAATGTCTCGTCTAAATCAATAACCAAACACATTTTATGCGAGTCTTGACTTTTGACGTGAGGCAATAAATATTTTCCCTGTGACTTCGCAAATAATGAAAGCGTTAAGTTATTTACACGACAAAAAAGAACAAAAACTAATAATATAAGCTTTTAATATTGAATACCTTAGGAAAATATTGACCATTTTCTTCAGAGTGAAGCGACGAATTGCTCTGATTTGGCCGAAAACAACATAAAAGTGTGCTTAATATGCTTTTATGTCGCGGTTTTTTAATTATTCTGAGAGCTAACATACCAGGAGAAAAAATAAAACAATATCATTAAATTAATTGCAAACAAATTGAGTTGAAGAAATTATTGATAATAAACAATCGATTTGAAAATATAAGCAAATATATCGTCAATAAACATCTATTCTCGCGCTTATGTTTAATTATGTATTTAAAAACAAACAACAAATACTCCCTTCAAAGCGATTCTCTCATTAAACATAAAAGTTTTTCGTTGTTCATACTTTGATAAAAAATAAAATAATATACTTTTAAAGCGTATCAAATTACTAATATTGTAATAGAGTACGCATAATAGCGAAAATTAAGGCTCATTTGTGATTTTTTCCTACTTTTGAATTATTCATAGATTTCAAAACAATTCTTTATTCTGAATGTGTTCGCTTATTTCGTTCATTTTAATGCAATCACAGAATTTTCCATTGCATTATTGAATGAAATTTCCTTTTAATAAAAACTAAATAAGTATATAATTTGGTTTTTTAAAAATAAATTAAATGACTCGTAAATAGCGATTAAATTATTGTTTGCCATAAAAGTATTAGAAACATTTTTTTTGAATAAAAATAAATAATTTGATAAATACTAAACTTGAAATACTGCTAAACATCACTCTATTAACGTTAAACAGATTCATAACGGATATCAAACCAATAAATTGACAAAAATAGTTCGACGTTAATGACTATTTATAATTGATAATTATTTCGAACCAATTTTGACATTAACTAAATAGTAATGTAATGCAAATAAATTAGATTTCACTTTTCAAACAAATAGCGTATAATATTAAAACCCGATTAAGTGGCAGATAAAAATCAACAAACAATTTTCAAACTAAAAAAACCACTTAATGTTAATGTAAACTCGTGTCACCAAAAAGAAAACACGAAACACAGTTTATTAAGTGTTCACTAATAAATATTAAAAAACGTCACTTAAAATTTGTAGGAATTGTGTGGAGATTTAAAAAATATTTAAACAATAATGAATTATGCATGAAATACTTGCACCCATAAAAAAACAGGTCTGCAAACGAAACACAGTGCCAAAACAGAAAGTAAAGTAAAGCGTGAATTTGAAAACTAAGCACATATACGGTATATCGCATACGAACAGGTGATAAACATATTAATAACTATTATATAACCAAAGCGTATCTTAACAATTATTATTATTAAAAACAGATTAAAAACCCAATAAAAAAATAAATAATAGTCTTAAAATGACATAAGAGAGGCACTCATTAATTAGAAGGTGATAATGGATGGGATGGGCTTCGTATTGGCAAACAATTGTCAACGTTATAGTATATATGTAGTAAACAATGTTTTTATGGTTAAAGGCTGTAGAGTTGCGCCATTTTTACGAATTTGTTTTTCCCAATACTGACCTGTTTCGGAGTCTTGAGCGTTATAATTATTAATGTCTTCATCTCTCGACGCTTGAGTTATTATGGATGTGTTTTCCATTGATTCGGTGGTACAACCACTGGACACCGAAGACCTGTATTGGTCTGTAATGGGCGCCAATCAGTGGTGAACGCGATTAACGTAAAACATATCAAAACTACTTTTCATATACGATATACGATTAGCACAAGCTTTAGCATAACATCAGTGCTTCTCTAAATATAACATTTCATAAGTGTTTGTCTAAATTTTATCAATATAAGCTTGTGATCGGTAACCGGAATATTATGGCATGTCATATAATGCTTTAATTTGCCATAATTGCATTTCAATGCCTTAATGTGCCAGAGTTTAAATATTCATGCGAAAAAGTGACAAAATAAGTCTTTAAACTAGATTTTATGTGTATGAGTTTTATAATAAGACCTGTAAATATCATTTATATGATTTTTTAAACCTATTTTTTATCTTAATTATTTAAAATAAAAGTTTCCCTATATATTGAAAAGTATTCTCGAAATCAATCCCTCTAGAATTTTGAAGTTAGAAAAATACAGTTCGATTTAATTCTGTCTTATAATTTGTATTTATTATCATATTTTATCTTATTTGCAACTATTTAAAAATTTTGTAAAATATTCACTTAAAGTGCCATAATTTATTAAATTAATGACATAACCGATGCCATTATTTGTAATAAATTATGCCATAATTTACACTATAGAACGCCATTAAAATCCGCTTACTGTATATAATATGTGTTTGTAAATCCATTTTACAGATTATATTCTAAATTGGGTTATTTTTTAATAATAATTGTTTGAAAATTCTCATGTAATCACAGATCTGATAGAGATTGGATCAGCACCCTAAATTTTGTGCACTCCCGGACTCGTCAATATCTGTCAGTTTATGTCGAGTTCGGGGTTTAAATTATCGTTATTTCTGTAAAAAGAACTAGGTAATCTTAGTCTAATCTGTATTAATAAGCTTAGTAAATAGAACTTTTTAATGATGATAAAAAATAAATTTTTCTTCAACTTAATTTCAAAGCCTCTTCTATAATTTTACTTATTTAATTAAACTTTGTGAATTGAAAAACTAGCACTTAATAATTTATTACAAATATGATTAATCTAATTTTAAAAGTTTGATCAAATAAGTGTCTGGCAAATAGTCAAGAAAAATTATAATTATTATACATTTTTCAGATGTATTTAAATCATTTTATTCGAAAAGATTTAAATAATTTGATTGTTTATTAAATTTAAACCACTGTCTTATAATTGTGAATAAAAAGTAATAAATAAAAGTGTAACTTGTTTTTATATCATTACGAAAATTCAATTGAACACAAAAACATAATTTGTGAATCACTGAAAATGCAGCCATTGGGCAATAATGTTATCATACGATGTTTCTGGCATTTAACAATATCTCACAACATAACATGTGTTCCAATTATATTAAAATTTAGTTTAATATTATTAATATTACGTAAACTTGCCATATTACAGTAATTTAATTGTCAACAAAGTTAAAGGCAGGAAACAAAATCAAAATACATAAAAATTTAATAAACAAAATTCTGCTTTATTTCGTACATAATTCAATGATTCGATAGGAAATTTTGAACACGTTATTTTAAACACATTATTGCAAACTTTTAAATAAACAAAAGGCTATTTGTAAATACTACTACAAAACATATGGGTAATTAAAAAATACGTAATGTGTTCATCATTTACTTGGCGTTTAATAGCAATTTTATTTTAACTAATTATAGCCAAAGAATAACTGATTTTATGATTGAGGCAAAGCCAGTAACGTTTGCTGTCCAGCAGGCAAATACGAGACATTGCGAGACCGAGACAACAATGAGGCGATATCTTCGGCCGCTTCCAGTCTTCGCAGTTCGACCAAAGCTTCTCCAGCTTCTCCGAACGCTTTTGCGAGAAGTGAAGCGGCCTGAGAGTCACCCTCAGCGGTGATAACTGCGGCTTTTTTGTGTTGTTCCGCTTTTTCCACAAGAAATCGTGCCCTCTCTGCCTCTTGTTGAGCCACTTGTTTCAATTCAACAGAAGCGGCAAATTCTTTACCGAAAGTCAAATGAGTCTGAATCGCATAGAGTATCAAAATTTTAAAAACGAAATTAATTTAATGAAAGACATAGTAAACGTACGAGAGATATATCGTCTAAAATGAGGCCAAACTGTGACGCGCGTTCAGTTAAATCTTCGCTAACTTTTTGCGAAACAACTTCTCTTTGCGTGATTAACTCTCCGGCATCGAATTGCGCCTAACAATTAACAATTCAATTTGTTGCTTATTGTTAATGAATAATGGTTATGAAGCAACACTTACCACAACAGCTTTTAGAACTTCATTAGTAATGGATGGAAGAACACGTTCCTCATAATCCTCACCTAAGCTGGTGTATAATTTAGGCAATTCTGCGGGAACGGGTCGATATAGTATACGAAGTGTTATGTTCACGTTTTGTAAATCTAAGTCGCGTAACAGATTCAACAGAATATCAAAATTAAATCAACGATAATTAAATTTTAGAACTTTTATACTGAACGCTACCTTTGCTGCCAGTAATCACTGGTATATTTCTTGGACGCGAACGGATGTCATACATAATAGCTCTTTGAACCCATGGGATCAAAAAATGAGTTCCCTCTCCAATGACGTATGGCTTAACACCAGTGAAACGATCGAATATAACGGCACGCGAACCGCCGTCCACTGCCATACAAAACAAAGTTTAATATAAAATACTACAACCTATAACTGGTTAATACCGTTGTATAGCGCAGTGTTCACAACACTCGCACCAATCGCTAAACCGATTCCAACTTTTCCCAAAGCGTTAAATAACTGCGCCGCCATTTAATTAATAATCAATTACTAATTATATATTTGAATTCACAATTAAAATACAGTATATTTACAATAATACCGTAACACAATAATCTAAGAACACATGTGATTGCATCAGTTTGGTTCAAAACGTAATGTAGCGCCACATCGCGTATCCATTACGTACTGTTTCATTCCATTCTTTATGTGATTGTGAGCGTCTCACAGGCGCCAGTCATTTCAAGTAAATCTAACTCATTTGGTTACTCAACTTTTATTCAATGACTAGCATCAGTCAGACCTTATCAACTATTGTTTGATTCTCTAAAAATATCTTTTTTACAGCATTGTTTAAACTGAGTTTATAGTTTGGTTGGATTTAGTGATATTTTATGTCTGTATAGAAAAGCCAAATTTCTTAACATTTTATTCGTGGTATTATGAGTTTTATGGACAACAAAGCTTACATTTTTAGATGTAATTAGTACTATAATAATATAATAGTCGTTATGAAATATTGAGCTATTAATAATAATGAGATATTAAATTAATAAAAAGTTTAATAATTTATTTCTTGATTAAATTAGTGAGAATTTCAAACATTAGTACCGATGAAATGATCAAAAAAATATTTAATTAAGTTATAAAATGTTGATATACATAATCTAGTGGTTTACTAATTACGGTAAATATTCAAATTTATGACTTTTTGGCGAAATTACTGTCCATAGAATTATAAGAGCGCTGCGAAGTAAACCTTTTCTGTTTAATTCTGGTCTCAATCGAATCGCTTTCATTGACACTATTCAGCAATGGTTTGATAAATTGTGGTGCTTTTACGCTTTCGTTAAACTCAGTCTCTTTAATGTTTTCTTCGTTAAACGACTTAATATTAGATTTTCTTTTCTCTTCCCTCCAAACAGCGTTTTCCATCATTTCTTTTCTTCGTCTTTCGAGCTCCTCTTTGCTTAATTTGTTGGATTTGGCGTTGGAATGTCTCGCGTTAACCTTATCATCGCTAACACGCCCTTTATTAGCTTTATATCGATCATAATCATCATTTCGTCCATGTTTATTATACGAAGTTTTACTCTCAGTTTTATAATTTTTGTCACTATATTTACTATTCTTATCATAATATTTGTCACGTTTAGCCTCTCTTCTACGTCTATGGCCATCACTACTCGAAGAACTTGAGTCATCACTGCATTCGTATTTACGCGTATCTCTCGTTTTATGTCTATCTTTCGACTTTTTATCGTCTTTCATAGTACTCTCCAATAATGTCTTCAATCTCTTCATTTTAATGGGATTATCGAGTAATTGTCTTCGTTGTTCCCTCTGCTTCATCCGAATCTCATAGAGCGGATCCTCACGCAACTTAGCGGCCAAATCAACGGTTACTGTACCGCTATTTGATGGCAAAGCGTTCGGTGTATCGAATATGGATTGTGGTAATTGCGCGTCCAGTGAATCGAAATCGCCTTTTATACCACTTTCTTCGTTGGAAATTATTTCAAATGTTTTGTCGATTTTTCTGCCGCGCAGATACTCTTCGCGATCCACTAAACCGGACACTCCTTTGTACATCCAATCCATTTGTGTATTTTAGAATTTTTGTTTACTTAATTAATAAATATGCAAAAATATCGACACATTAAATGGATTTGCGATTCATTTTTGGTTTTTCGATGCATCCAAACGATTAGCAAGTAATCGTAAACATAACCATACTAACGATTTAAAGCATAACAGGTGTCGCACTCTAAATAAATCGTTAACAATATTTAATATGTTTCATTTCTTAACCCATTTTTTTGCCCGATTTTCTGACCAAACGGTAAGTCATACGATTACCACATAAGCAGAAAAAGTTAAAGCTGCGCCAAAAAATAGATAAATTTTAAATTAATTATTTTAAGGGAGGTTAATGAAGGTTTAAAGTACGGAGAGAACAACTCCATAAAAGTTTTGGTAGTTTGTTGCGCAAAATATTGGTGCGCTTGCTATTCAAATATGCTGATAGTTAAAAGTTAATGTTATTTCTTTTAATGATTATTAATAGTTAGAGGTGAAAAATTCAGGAAAATCCTTATTTTTATAGGACATAGTTAGAAATAATACAATAAAATATATGTACGAATCATACTAAAATAAGCATTTTGATACCCATTTACTGTTCCCGAAAATCCTGAATTTTACTGATAACTACTGAAAATCTAAAATCATCCTGATTTTCTTTTCTAAATAAAACACTAAAATTGCAATCAAAACAATTTTTAAACACTAGTATCATTCACAGATGGAAATCGTTGTAAAGTTATTCTCTAAACTAAAAGATTTTAATTGTTTGAATCAAATTTTTGAGTAATAATTTAAGAACGAAAGATTTATAGAAAAACTATTTTTCTATTTAATAATTTGTTTTTAGACTTCCATTCTTTGCCGATGCAGTCATACAGACTAAAGGACAATGTATATTTTAATAATTTTTACTTTAATATTTTGACCAAAATTAAAATTTTCGGGATTTTTATTTTTTGAAACAAAAGCTCGGCCTCATACAATTGTATAACTTAAGGCCCGAGCCCGACAAAGCCTGACAGAACACGTCGGGTACCCGAAAAATTGGGGCCATAGTCTAGTTTGGATGCAGCGAAAGTTATTCTAACCCATTTTTTTGTTTACGAAATAAATTTATTAAATAAATAACGTGTGGAAATAAAATCTATCCAAGAATTCATTTTACATTTTAATTGAAAATTTAATTTAAAAAATTATGGCACACATTCACTTTTATTAATAGAGTATTTTATAAATTTAACTTAATTCATACGGTACACAATACCGTAATATTTGCTCCCACATCACAACCTGTCGCATAATCATTACGCAAAGTGTAGTTTAGACGTTTCCGCCCCATTCTTCGCATTTAGTTCTATTGAGTAACAGTGATCACAATAGGGAAAACGGCTACTTTGGGAACTTTCGCTTAAGGTGGGTCTACGCGTATGTTTTAATTGAAGACCCATTTTCTCACGCTTTCTCGGATAGAACCTTAAAAAGCTTCCGATTTAATATTTAAAATTTTAACAGCAATATCGTACCTCGAAAATCGGAAGCTTTTTAAGATTGCCCGAGAAAGCGTGAGAAAATGGGTCTTCGAGTAAACTATAGATAGAGCGAGACCCACCCTAATCGAAAGTCCCCAAAGTTGCCGTTTCCATTGTGATCTCAGTTACTCAATAGAGCAAAATGCGAAGAATGGGGCGGAAACATGAAAACTGCACACACTTTGCATAATGATTACGCGACAGGTATGTAATGTTCGGTAATGTTTGGACTACGAAACTGTACCGTATGATCCGCTGTGTGCTCAGTGAGCCTAAGTGTGCATCACTCCATTTTAGTCATAACAGTTTTTTAATCAAAGTGATTTGGACGTGATTTTTAATTCACATCGCAAACAAATTCTCAATACAAGTTTTAATTTTTAGTGAGTTTTATTGCCTGCCTTCTAAGAAAATGTCATAAAATAAGAGAAATTTGAGTTAAAATTTGTCCGTATAAGTTGTTATCTATTGACTATCAGATCAAATTACTCTTAAAACATTATAAATATTTCTTTAAAATCAATTAAACTATAGGTATTCTTTAAAATAAGCGTATATTCTTTTTTAGCTAATATCTGTAAAATATTCTTTTACGTCTTTTATATTCTTTTATGACAAAATCCGGGCTTTAATAATAAAAGTTTTCTCTATTCATCGTTGCGTGCAGTTATCATCGCATCTATTCTGATGTGGTTTTGCTCGCCTGTCCATAAAGGGTATGTGTATTTGTAAACAACAAAAAATTTATGCGTTAGACCGAGATGTCCGAGTGTTAAAAACCTGCAGCATTTTTTAAGCATTCACTTTATTGTTGTAGTTGGCGTATTGTCGCACACACACTACCATTGTAGTTATTATGACAGCAACAAAGTCGGGCACAGGTCTGACTATTATGCACCCTCTAAGCCCTTATTTTGCAAATACCTTTAGCTTTTTTATTTGCTTTTTTCAAATTTCAATGAGTTTTGTGTGCCGTATATAATATTCTTCGCAACCCGTCCAACAACACGCACATACAATAAGAGACTATTTTTTCAGTTTAAATACGAGCACAATCATGAATGCATAACTGGTCAGTATTTTATTTCAGGAGCTGTTTCTGGAGCTCTATTTTTGACCAGTTATGCACAATAAAGTCTAGAAAAAACCTACAGTACTAGATGCCCAACAAAAGAAAAAGAAAATACTTGATTTATGGGACAATTGGTGAGTATTGTATCAGTTTTCACCTTTTTATTACTAAACAGGCTTATAGTAGGTGTACGCAGTGTACCGTTTATGCACAACAAAAAATATTTCTCTATTTTCGCGATATTTTTTTGGCTGGAAATATATTAATTATTAGGGATTATCGGGACTTAAGATCTAACGGTCAAATAAACACAACGACAGCGTTAACCTTAAAAATAAAATAGAAATGCGAAAAACAACACGCAAACAGACATCCAAACAAAATAACACGACAATCAAATAATGTTCAAAAATTATTTATCAAAAAAAAATTATCTGCGTGTATACTCACCTAATTTTTAATACATATATCGTATATATAAATATATATTTCTTTTAATTTTGTTGCCGAGTTAATGCAAATCGATTGATAAAATTCAAGGTCAAAGATATTCGATGTACAAATGAAATTGCATTTGAGCTTAACATTGAAGCAATATATATATATATATATATATATGCTATCGTTAAAACAGATATTATACGAGAAAAACTCGGTATTCAGCAGTAATATTGCGATTCATTAATGCATTTTGGTTACCAGACTTAATGGTAGTTAACATTCAATTTAATAGCGATAATGCATTATTCATTAATATTTATTTATTTTGTTTAATGAAAATATTTGATTATATAATTAAATAAATATAGTTTTACCAATTAATTTTGATAATACTAATAGCCAATCCATACAGTATATGTGAACTGTTTGGCTGGGCTGTAACAGTGCTGTAACAGTAACAGTTGCAGACCATTTCGCTGTAACGCCGATGTACGTCATAGATTTTGTTGGTGAGAAATGTTTACGCGACTGTCAGCGTTGAGAGCGCATTGTTTAAACGTTGAAATAGTGTACGTATGTTTGTGAAAGGTTGGACGCAGTCGCGGATTCACTATTGAATTGGCGGTGCGGTGTATCGCTAAACATATCTCGTCAACAAAATCTATGACGTACATAGTGTATGTGTGTGAGAGAAGCGCATCAAACACAGCACTAATACTTATTAGTAGAGCCAATGCGAATCCGAATGTCACGTCAAAGCGTAGGAGGATTTAGAAAAAAGTGCATCTCTTTTAAAAAGAAGTGCTAACGTACAAACTATGATCATTTCTGTTGTTACGTAAACGATATCGCAGACACAGACATTGCCAGCACTTCTTCGCATACACTTCGCTTATTTTCTCTATCACTTTCTTCTATTTTTTTTTCTTCAATACTTCATATTGTAGTTCTCACTTGTCTGCCTCTTTGATGGTGGCTTTGCGGCATCCGATAAGTTATCTCGCATTTATTTACTATACCGTAAGTCACTATCTTTTTTTCTTATCGTAATAATTGTTTAATGTTATAAGTTTTTTTTAATTAAATGTCACATATTTATTATAAATTTTATAATATACAGTAATATGCAATTTTATTATTATTATAATTTTATTTTAACTAAATTATAATTTCGCATTTCCTCACTTGTTTTCTTTTTTCACTTATTATGAAATTATGCATTATATTATATTCGAGTTTTTCTTGTTATGATAGTTTTTTTTCTACTACTACTACTATAATAGTTGTATAGCTTTATACAGTAAGTTAGGAAGTTTTTATAACAAGTTGCAAAATGCCTTATTTGCAAAGGTTTAAAACTTCGATAAAAATATTTTCGCGTGATAATTGTTTCGGTAGTGAGTGAGTGAGTGAGAGAGAGAAACTGTTGTGTTGTTTAGTTGCATTTATGCTATAAAACTAAAATATGTGTTACAGTATGACTAAAGCAAAAGTTATAATAGAGTGTAACTTGGATTGAGTGGCAAATTTGCCAACAAAATTTTCAGCCCCCAATCTGATGCTTCAGCCCTCCTCCCCAAATGACACTCATCTGCAAGCATTCATCTTGAGATGCTATACATCGCAGAAACGTCTGAACAATAATAATTGCTCTGTTTCTGTAGGTTTGAATGTAATGTAGAAAAAACATACTATAAATACAGGTTGTGTGTTGCTTCGCATGTAATCATTGGCACGATTTTCATAAGGAAAAGTATATGGTATAAAATGTATTACATTCACTCTAATGAAGTTCGGGTGGAGATTTTATAAACTGGACTTTCAATGCCAGTGGCAGAGCCCAGAAGCTCAACCACAACATAATACATGCGAGAGTTTTGCTTCTCTCTTACAAACATTAGATTACTTGCCACCGCTTCTTTATTTTTTCTTTTCTTTTTTAAGAGCTGCTCCTTTTTTGCAAAATAGTTTTTTTGAAGCCCATCGCAGTTAGCATTACATTATCTGTTCACTGTTCACATTGCGACCTTCGTTGGCTTCGTTCAAAATTGAGGCACATTACATTTAGTGGGATGAACCTAAACCCGAACAACTAGTAATCAGTACGGGGGCAGCAGAAAAATTTTGTGGTGTTGTTGTAGTTAGTGATAAGGTAGTGCTTTTCTGCTATGGGCTAAGGAGGAGCGTCTAAGCTAACAGTTTTACATTTTAGCATTTCAAAGCATAAAATGATATCACCATTTGGAAGCAGCGTTTTACCAACTTTTCCAATATGTCACTGTCATCATTGTCGTACTCTTGCAGGTCATACAAGCGGTAAATTAATTGATTCCACCAGTTCTTGGACTATGCTATTAAATTGGTCAGAAATGGCAAGACAAAAGTCTTTATTAGAGACTATTAAAATGCCGGTTCCGTCGTCGCCAGTCTCACCAATCACTCCAATATCTCCGCTATCCGGCGATTTTGGCACGTTTTTCCAGCAACGATTTCTACCGGAGTATTATATGCGAAGAAGTCATTCTGACAGTGAATTACAGCAATGGCTCAAGAATCCAACGAACACGAATCAAGTGACCACAACTGCCAATATAGTAATACCATCACCATTGGCATCAGTATCGGCATCGCCACACAATTTACAAGAACCAATTCACGGCACAATACTACGCGAAGGTCGATGGATTCCAAAGCCGCTGACTATATCGACACTTAAAAAAGGAGGCAGTCTTGAATCAGATCACTCCACTCCGCAAGATTCGCCATTAGATCTTTCAGTGAAGTCCGCGAGTCCAAGAAGTATTGGAGAGCGTTTCGTGACCATAATAACCGATACGTTATCGTCGACAACAGCCACATCGACAAACATTCCACTTTCTCCAATCAATTTATCTTCAAGTTGTGAAACATCTAGTGATACATTAAGTCCTCGCACACCGCAATCACACTCGCAGTCCATGCACACAACGCATACGCATATTAAACCAAATGTGTTCACCATTCCTATACTATCATCACGAATACATCACAGTTCATCAATAAAATTCGAACCAAACCTCGCATGTTCAACCAGTACAACCACTTCCCAGTTTCCTCGATCGCCGATCGGAAGTGCGAGTTATTCCACTCAACAATCAATAGAATTACCTTCGATTTCTACTCACCATTCGCAACAAGAAGTGATAGTACAAAGCAGCACAAGCAGCGGATCTGTCAGTCATTGCAGTGATGTGGCCTATGTCTGCCCGATATGTGGTCAAATGTTTTCGCTTCACGATCGTCTCGCTAAACACATGGCCAGTAGACATAGGAGTCGCCAAAACGAAGCCACCGCTAAAACTTACGTCTGCGATGTCTGCAAAAGATCTTTCGCCAGAAGCGATATGTTGACCCGACATATGCGTCTCCACACTGGCATTAAGCCGTACACTTGTCGAGTTTGCGGTCAAGTATTTTCCAGAAGCGATCACTTAAGCACTCACCAGAGAACGCATACGGGAGAGAAGCCGTATAAGTGCCCGCAATGCCCGTACGCTGCGTGTCGTAGAGACATGATAACCAGGCATATGCGAACGCATGCCCGATACGAATTACCTGATAGCAGCTCAAGCTTCGAAGATATTACCGATTCACAGTCAACCCATTCCCACAGAACTGTAATAACTACCACCGAAGATAGTGGTTCATCGCCACCGACTCAAAAGCTGCACTCGAGTGCCTTCCCTACTGTTAAACTTCCTACTGTACCAACTACTATACCGACCACTACTACAACTACTACGGAGTCGGCTAATAAATGATACTGTATGTACTTTATTGTAATTCACTTCAATTTTATTTATTTTGATCTTTTCTATACAACTAAAGTGAATTATTAGCGTGTAAGCGTATATTCACTATGCTTTACTAAACTCGCTTAACAGTTATTTTTATTCTGTAAATACGATGTTATACCCGTTGTGGTACATTGTTATACTTTAAACGTCAGAATTTAATTGTTAGCATACGTTAATATTAGTCTAATAACTTAAAACAAAATTCATTGAAGAAGTAAAATGCTTTAATAGTATAAAAATTCTTATGAGAAACTCTGGTCTAACTTAAGCTATTTTGTTAACTTTTAACGTTAACTTGAACTGCATTTTTCCTGTTTAAATGGCAAAAATGAGAGACAGATATATCAATTCT
Source organism: Phthiracarus laevigatus (assembly GCA_034700185.1). Classification (NCBI taxonomy): domain Eukaryota; kingdom Metazoa; phylum Arthropoda; class Arachnida; order Sarcoptiformes; family Phthiracaridae; genus Phthiracarus; species Phthiracarus laevigatus. The sequence goes on along the minus strand of JAQIXJ010000064.1, from coordinate 40,627 downwards.
AAAAGCTCAAAATTAAACTTATTTAGCATATGAGCTCTGATTATTATTATTATTAAATATTATTTTTAAATAACAAGATATTATTTTTATGATAGTCAAACCTCAAATTAATCTATAATTACTGTTCAAAATATTAGAATTTAATAATATCGCAACATTTATTCAATTTGCACAGATATTTATTTTTAAATTCTCAATAATTAAAGTAAACCATTTAAAAAATTTACTTTAATCGTTAAAAGAATCGCGTGTTATATTTTTAATGTAATTTAATTAAAAAAAGAAAATATTTTGTATGATATATCATAATCGGGGAGAATTGTTGTAATGGGTGATCCTTACAGTGCCATTAAGTAAATGCTATAAAAAGATACGTATAAATGTATATAAATATATTCAAGAAATGTAATATCTGGTGAATTCAGTGCCACAGCGATGCTGCATATGTAAAGAATTTATGGAATCCGACAGATTATATTTTTGATAAATATAAAACTGGCTCATATTATACAACAAGACGCTAAATATGTATCATTTATGTGCTGTCAGTTTTTATGTGTATCACACGTATTCGCAGATTTAGTAAGAAAAATGAAATCTGAAATTATTTTTCATTGCGCGAAAATAAACAAATATATATTTTTAATTTATTTTTTTACTAATTATTGTTTGTATTTATTCTGACTGATTCTCTAATTAATACTGAATTAATAATTTAATTTATGGGTAAAGAAATTCTTTCTTCATTAAAAAAATAATTAATTGGAGTTTTTCCGACAAAATAAAAATTGCTCAAATTATTTCTGAATTAAATGATCTCCGAATTGGATAATTGTAAAATAATTAGTGCAAACAATAAATAAAACATCTCTCCCACTGTTAATGGCATTTGTTTCAAATGCAACAAAAATTTATATTGCAATTCTATAGGTTATTCGGGAAAGTTTTTTATTGAAATCTTAACTTAATGTCTTCCTTTTGATGATACATATTCTATGTGTCACTTTGACTAAAATTTAAAAAGTAAAAATTGATTAAATTTTGAGCTTAATTCCACGTAAATAAAACCTAATAATAAAATACACTTTAAATTATTAATAAAGTTTGTTGTTATTTTCAAAAGTGTATTGGAAAGAGTGTTCAGTAACTCAGTTGTGCGCGAATTGCATAATAATTTTTGTCTCATTTTTATAAATATATTACGCAACACAAAAATTGAAATTAAAAGTAATAAATGCTACAGTTGTAAAAATTTATTAATAATGTGAATGTAAAAAACTTATGATATGGTGTACTTAAAAAATATGTCAAAAAATGTAATTTAATGCTTTCTTCCCCGAAAAAAAATTAAGTTTATTTGGAAATTTACTTCTTAATTTGAAACACTGCCAGAGACAGTGATTTTAGTATTCCTTCCACATATTAATCGTTATACGTATATATATATATATATATTATATTTCTAAACCGAGTGAAATCATTTAAAATATAATACTATTTTCAACAACAAAAATATTTTTGTGATTATATAAATAAATATAGTTTTGTTAAAAATCATAATAAAAATCTTATGTAAAACATTACAAAAATCATTATAAATATAATGTAATTTTCTTTGACATATATATATATATAAATAACATTCTTTTATTTTAAAAATTGTTTCATTAATTTAGTAAATTAATATATAGACCAATATGTTATATATAATATTTATTAATAATATATCTATAATTTTTCATTACATTAATTGTGATTTTTTGAAATTATTTTAAAAAAATCTGTATTGTAATCATTCTATGTTTAAAAGAAAAGATTAAAAACGATATCTAAATATCATAATTGGCAATTTTATTTCTATAAACTTATTTTTTCAACAATCAGTGTTATATAATAGCATTTGACAAACATCTTTAATTTATGCAATTTCTACTATCGTTTGAAACTTTAAACGTTAAATTTTCGGAGCGGTATTACCTAACTATTATCAAAACGACATGTTTATCGAAAAGAACGCACTCGTAAAACCAGTTTACTGTTTGGTATACTGTAAGTATAAGGTTTATACATTATAGCTGCAATAAGTGATGTCCAGAAGAATAAACTAGAATGCGAATTGTTTTTACTAATAAAAGTTAATCGAAATATTATACTATCAAAATAATTATTACTATCCTCTATAGCGGATACAAATCTGAAAATCACAAATTGTTTTATATCCAAATATACGCAGCTTTATAAGCGTGCAACAAAAAGTTTGCCGAAACTTTTACCTAAAAAGGGAAAACTATTTTAAAAACACTTAAATGAATAGGAAAGTTGGAAATACGCGCACAATATATCTATTATACCAATTTTTGAATAGTTAAAGCTAACGATCACTAATAATAGTAATAATTATAATAATTAGTGATTAGTTAGTCACTGTAAACCCGAAAATCAAATGAGATGAGTCTTAACCCTTAAAACCCTAAGGGGTTGTCTGAATCTAAGCACATTGCGTTGGATGCGTTCTGGTTGCGCACGAAACCATCCCGTCTATGGAAAAAGATAAGTACACGTTAGTAAAGTGGACTTCATTATTATCGCATCAGCTGCTGCTACCATTGATAATAGGTTTTTCAGCATGAATTGTCCCGTGGGGGTGGGTTTGGTATGAGTTGAAAATTGTGCACAGGTAGCTATTACTATGACGACCTTGTATGGTATGGTATACATAGAATGAACAGGTTGTTATTGCTGTGTTGCACATAACTTCTTAACAAACCAAAACCATTATTAACAGCATTTTTTAACCACTACCTTCGTATACAGTGACCATTTTGTAAAATATGTTTTTGTTTATATCTTCTATATTATTTCAAATGTAATACTAACGCGAGCACAAGATTTCACATAAGACTAACATTTTTTTAATATACGTTACACCACTTGTTGTTGATGTGCCGCTTTGGGTGCGACGCTCTGATGTCATTTATCTAGATTGGTGTGCTCTCAACTATACCTCTGATATTCCCAATGACTTTGATGATAGGTCTTCGTGGCATTTCCATGTCTGATCATTAAGAATTATGCGTCTCCTATCTGTGCATTGTATTCTCTTTTTTTTTGATATCGTTTTTGCTTTGATTAAAATTAGCATATTTCCAAATTCTGGGCATTAAAATTATCTTTTAAGAGTCGATATCCTTTAGAGATTTCTTTGTTGCCCTTTTTCTATATTAGTTTTAATCTCATAAGCTTTCGCTCAAACATTTAGAAAAAATAGCTTAATTGTTAGAAAAAAATAAAATGATATTTTACTATATTTGTGTGCATTTTTTTTTTGCATGAAAAGTTTTAAAATAAGTTGCTTTAATTACGGATTTTTTTGAGTCAAATAATAACAATAATCAACGGGTCAAAGTTCATGCAATTTCTACAACAGATGTAAAAAACGCGAAAACTTTAAACTTTAACTAAACCAATATTGCGAAAAAAAGTTTGAGATAGTGCACAACATATATCATTTTTTTGTACAGGTTTCCTAATCTCAGTTAATTCTCAAGTCAACTATAATTTAAAAAAACTTGGTCTCTCACTCACTCTCACTTACATACGCTTTACAACTGAAGCACGCATTCATACCGAGTCACGCACACGCACGCACGCATACACGCATTTACGCATATTTGTGCTTTTTTTTTCATTTTGATGCTTTTTTGGGAAAAAATTCTATTTTACTGTATTTCACTCCCACGTAAAACATTTTCCGAATAAATATTATTTGCACGATATTCTCCTCTAATTACTCTTGTTCTCTAAAGTACATTTCATTATTTACTTATACTTTTATTTGATTTGATTGCGATATCAAATTTATTTCAAAAAAAAGCCACTGAACTCTTTCTATATCGTTTTAATGAAGAAAATAGATTTTTATTAATCGTGTATTGGGTTTAAATTGTGACACTTCACACAATTAGTATACGCTAATTTTTTCCTTGCTGTCAACCGATAAGTATTTGCGCAAAACTCAAAAACAAGTCAATATTATATGTCGATTTCTTTGGAACATTCATTTTTAGAAATTAAAAAATCGATTATAAATGTGAAAAAGTTCCTTTAATTTGAACTAGTTCTCAGTTAAGCATAATATTTTTAAAATTAATTAATGTTTATCAAACGCTTTAAAAGTATTTCAAATAATTTTTGTTATTACTGGCACAGTCAATTTGCAAAGCATTTTGCAATTTTTTAGCTAAACGTGAAATTTGTTTTAAAATAAAGGCGTTCACACTATAGTCTCAAACTATTAAAAAAATTTCGTAATGCTTTTATGTAAATTACTATCAAGTGTATCAGACAATTCATTTGATTTGGAAACTTATATTTAAATAACTATAGCATAAGGCTGGCATCAAAAAACAGAAAGAGTGAGAATAATAAGTGCGAACACCTTTAAAGTTAATACACCTTACAAAGAAAAAAGTTTCGCCGACGACATACTGCATATTATCTTTCTGTTGGCTAACCGAAAGCGTATGCAAATATGTAGACAAGTATACCTCTATTTCTTACCCATTCCCTCATTTGCATTACAATTCAGAACTTCGAATGCTTTTGCAAATTTCGGTTCTGACCCGGATATTGGCGAGTGATTAGTGAATCTAAAATAACTTTCCTAATATTCCCCAAAATCTATACTTATTTTTTGTGTGTTGTATTCCTAGAATAGTAATTTTTGCAAACTCTCAGCAAATTTTTTAAAAAGAAGATATTAATACTTAAAGCAACTTATTCGTAGAAAAGTACAGTACCGTACTTGGAAGAAATATTTTAACTGCCATATACCGAACAACTAGTGTATTGCTTTCTGTGGTTGTTTCGAGTAATTTACTGATTATAAGCTATATATTCATCAGATCTAAACTTTATTAGAAATTACTTAACGAAAAGAATGTTAATTGTTTTTAAAAATATTACGTCCAACAGATTTATTTCTGTAGAACTAAACCGAACTCTCAAATATGCGTAAACATCCAATGTATTATTTTGTAAAGGTTAGATAGCTGTTAGAAATACTTTATAAAAAATTTTAAAAGAAATATTTATCCCAAAAAACTATGACAGTAAGTTTGTAATCTGCATATTAATAGAAACTAACAATGCAAAACAACACTATTTGCGCTTGAGTTTAATTAATTTTTTTCTCAGAGACACTAAAAATCCTAAAAACTATCATTAATGAGCAGAATATTATTAAAACAAATAACTCTTAAAACTTATGATTATGACTGCGAAACATACGAATAGAATCCTAAAAGAGCGCACAGATTCCGATGCATCGCTGGCAGAGACATGTGAACGAGAAATAAAATGAAAAAAATTTCTTTTTTTGTTGGGTTACTCTATCTAATGAGAGTTTAATAATACTGTAGTAGCAAAAACTGATTTGTTCACTATCGTTGAATTGCAAGATTGGACCAAATGGACAACACTAGAGATTATCGGCTCAAAAAACACTCGAGGCATGAATAAATGAGTTGCGGTAATATCATTTCGCATCCCACCAATTACTGGTACAAACATCACAAACTACAGAAGCCTACTATTATAAGTTAAAAATGCTAGATTTATATAAGACACTCCACTCCTTTGCTTTGAGGTGATTTGGCATTTGGCATTTACTTACATGCATTGTTTGCATCTCTCTCTCTCTCTCGCTCTCACTTTTTTGGCTCTTGTTTCGCATACCATTCTGTTTCTGTTGCAAAGCTATAGTTAAAATGCATTATTGTTTTGTTATATAGTTTGGGCAAATAATACGTCTGTTTCCCTTAAACATTGCTATCTATATTTTTAGCCGATCTGTTAAAGGCATAAATCTTAGAATTTGTGATTCTTTTAAATTAATTGCCGCTAAAGTTATGTTTACATACCAATTACTTTATCTGTGCGATCAGCTTTGCAATACACACTCTCACACATGCAAGTATAAGAAGTGCTCTATTTTTCCTTCACATATACCTTGACATTGAACTATGTATTAAATTGCATCATTTCATGCAAGAAATGTTTTGGTGATTCCTCGAAACAATCGCTATGGCAACTGAAGATGGGCTAAAAATGCGTCATCAATTCCTTGAATGACGTTTGTAACCATAGCGATACTTTCTTTTCTTAATGGATGCTTAAACACAAAGAGCTATGAGATACTGAGAAAAGTGGAAAAACATTTTTTCTTTTTTTATGCATCCCAGAAATCGATGTCTACAAAAGAAGCGCATTTTAATTACTTTATTTTTTGTGAGGGATTTCAGATGTATTCCGATGTTTTCGAGTTATGCTTCTAAAAAAGCATAAATCAAAAATCCATACTACGCATCGCTGATCGGTTAAACTGGATTTAAAATCTACGATTCCATGATTCAGACAATAAAATAAAAGCAAAAAGTATTGCTGCTTATAATACGGTTTAAGGTAACTAATAAAAAAGTTATGCGTTGTTTTGGATATGAATTTGTGTGCATTGCGAGCGAATCTATGCATTAAATATTTATGCATAGACTTCTACATTGAATTCGTTTGCAGTCAAATGCGATGATAATTCCATGGAATATATACAGTATATATATATTGGACATATACCGTACTTATTTATTTAATTAATGAAAATTAAATATTTATGAAATTAACAAATTTGTTTGCGACTTGGTTGCGCAAAAAATGCGAAGATAATTAAACGAAAAAAACTTTTCGCGCATTACATTACGATAGTTGTATGAATCGTCGAAAATGTATGCTTTCAACACTATTAAATTTATTTAATAATCGAAAAACGATTGTGAAATGCGCTACGAAATTATTTACAATTTCAATTATATTTCGCAGCATAATTTGCATAAATAGCTGTTAGAGTTACGATTTCTGCAATACTCATATGCGTAATGCCGCCGCATATCAGAATAAAGTAGAAAAATCTCTCAATTCCTAACGAAGTAAATTCAGCATCAAAAGCAGCGTTTAAGTATATTTACACAAAAACAGCGCACAACTAACTCCCAGAGTGATCTGAGACTCGGACTGAAAATTGTTGATTTGCGTCACTGAAGCTTTGCTTATAACTTAGACCACTAAGAATAACAACTCTCGCCTATGCATATAAAGCGTATTTTTCTCTTAAAAACTTATTTTTCCCAACAAATGTATTCTCTTAGTATATACTGTACTGTATAACTGTTTACTAAAATCTCTTTAGTAGAAAGTGCTGCATACATACATATATTTTGAAGAAAATAAGGAATTAACCTTTAATATGCGCGATAAGAGCAAAACTTTATTTCTAATGCAACTTTATTTTTAATATATTTAGTTTACTTATTTTTTTGAGAAAGAAAGTGATATGAAGTGTAGCGCAGTGTCCAACAAAACAAAATATTTTAAACGACCATATACTGTTGGTTGCGATGGCAGTGCAATGTACTCATTGTTCTGCTAAGGTATCATTGATTATAGTAATAACCATAGAGAAGCGCAAGTTTAATCCCATTTGAAAAAGATTTATTTTTCTTTCATTTTTCTCTCTGTACACACAAAAACACACACATATATTTAAGCATATATTTTTGGAAAACAGAAAACATTATTATGCAAATCTGTTTGCTGTTTAGCGCACAAATCCTTTTGGTTGCGGCGATATTTTAGTTTTAGTCCCCTCATTGATACCGATGTGGTCTCCAGCTTTCATGTAAAATAATATCGTTTTGACATTTACTTGACAATCAGACAGAAGAGATATTTTTTTGAGAAAGAGATACTTTACTTATTTTCATAAGTATTTTCTACTATTTACAAATGAATAATAAGAAGTCTATAATACCGGTAAAAAAATCTTTATTCATCGAGAAAAAATAGTAACATTTAAAAAATATTTGCTTTTATATAAATAGAGAGAAAAATGTCAAAACATCATTATTATGTGTTATACAGTACCTTTATATTATACATTTATGCGGTAACTTTATTTATTCTCACACTAAAGAGTAAAGATCATCTTTATGTGTTAATTATTATTTCATTTTTTACTTTTATCTTATACAAATAGAAATTCAAATGATTAAAACGTTGCAAAAGTAAAGCGCGAGCTAACTATAAATTACTTTACAGTAATTAAAGCGAATAATTATGCATTTATTTCGTGTTATAAATTAATTTCTTTTAGATTGATATTTTAAAAATTAGACAAAAAATACAAATAATCTAATATCAGTAATTAATATTTTAGGCCACAAATCTATAAATGTTTTACCTTTTGTTTTGAAAAGTGTATGTTAAATATGTAGTTATGACCACTTATTATGATAATATCATTGACCACTAATTGCGCAATTAGTTGAATCACTAAACTGAAATTTCCATCACATATCAATAACTAATAAATGCATTGAATGCATAAAATAAGTTTTATTTTACTGTACTGTAAATAAATTAATCGTTAATTTCAAAGAAATAGTTTAAATTTAATGTTAAATTGTATGCGTCAAAATCATAAATGATATCAAATATTAAGTTTAAGAATCAATTATAAAATAAAGACTAACGAATAGTATATATTGTATACGTATGTTATATAACATGAACTACAATTCATAATTAATTAGAGCTCACATCTCAAACATTCACTGGCATTTAAATAACTATGATTCAAACTAACGCTCATTTTAAAGTTTATTACGCTTTAAATTAAATGAAAAAAATGAAATGTGAAAAACCCTGTACATACAAAATTTATTGAATGAATTACAATGAATTCGCAATAATGAAGGATTTATTTCTGTAGAACTAAACCGAAATCTCAAATATGCTTAAACATCCGATGAATTATTTTGCAAACGTAAGATCGCTAATATAAATACTTTATACAATAAAAATATTAAAAAGAAATATTTATCCCAAAAATCTATTAATGGGCAATAATTTTATAATTTGCATATTAATAGAAACTAACAATGCAAAAACAACACTATTTACGCGCGAGTTTAATTAATTTTTCTTAGAAACACTAAATATCCTAAAAACTATCATAAATACGCAGAATATTCATTATTTAGATAAAAAAACTGTTCTGTTCTTAAGTACGCAATTACTCGATTCGAAACATCAAAGGGCAATAATTAAGTACATTGGAATTAGATTGGATCAGTGAAGTACACTTTTGCTGTACCCAATGATATTTGGATGTGGGGACATAATCTAGATAAAGCGTTTTATATTTCAAGATTTTTATGAAAATTAATTTCATAAAAAGGATATTTGGCTTTGATATCGGAATTGCATTAATTTTGTGGCATAAGTGAATCACCATTGAGATTGTATGGTTATCACCTGCAGAGTCGTAGAGTGGGATGCGTGGGAATTGCTAATATTACCTCCGTATTAGTTATTCAGGTCTCGTAAAGTTTAATTTATGAGCAAAATGTCTTTAATAGCTACTCTTTCCTCAAAAAGGAGCGACTCTAGAAAGCAGAGCGTTTCTTGTACTTTGTAAGTCGATTCTGGCATTAATAGCGTTCTTCACTTCACTTTGTTTTTATCATTCTGTTTTTGCTCTATACTAAGGCGAGATCAAACTCAAGACAAGAGCTTAACTACAGTAGGGATTTGAGTGCATCTCGTGATTATTGCCCTGTTTAGTGCCATTATTGCTACTGTTGCCGTGGATAATGGTTAAGAGCATTTTATAACTGGCCAAAGAATTTGACCTGTCATTCGCTACTTGACTTTCGCTCATTTTCCAAACGATCTTTAACGCGATATCACTGTTATATTGACAAAAAAATGCACTCAATCTTCTATAATCAACTAATAATTATCTGCAGTATTTTTTGTTATCATAATAAAGAGGAAAATTGCGTTTTTGGAGAGAAGTCATAACTATGTTATTTTAATTTTTTCTTATTTCTCTTTCATTGTTTGCGTTCCTCGTTTTCCCACTTCTATTACTCCCACATTTTCAATTGAAAAAAGGTAAGCAAAAAAACGAAATACACGGACATAAACGAGCAAACATTCCAGGGATTTAAACGTTTCGTACGAAATGCGAAATTAAAGTAATATTTATGGAGCGTGAAATCTACCAAAAGAAATTATTCGCAATAAATTATATTTTTTCTATTCGCAGAAATGATTAACGAATGCATAAAACTTTTGGATCGCTAACACGGTTTGAACCAGAATAGCTCAGGTGATTCGCAAACTCTTTAGTGGACTTTCTTTTTGTTGTGAATCAAGAATTATTTAATTTTAGAATACGCAGCTTAACATGCTTTATTGTTTTGTAAATAATAATCTTTTTTGATATTTACAATGCGATTATTATTATTAAATACGGTACCGACTGGAATGTTTTCCAATGTATTAAGATTTGTAAGCCGTAAGCACTTCTCATATTTTGCAAATTTAATATCTAAGAGCCTCTAGACATCCCACGCAACAGATTTTCATACCCAATTCTCACGAAAAGAGGTGTTCCCAAAATGTAGTGAACATATTTTTGGTTATAATAATCGGCACAAGTTTTCAAAAACATATTCTTATTCAATATATATTACAGTATATATTTTAAAACTCACTGAGAATCTAATTTAATATGCAATAGAGTAGCGCAGTGCATATAATAGAAGAGAGCGAAAATAACTTGTTGGAGCAAAAGAAAGCTGATGTTGATCTTTGTTGATGTGTAACTTGCTTCTGCAGAGTTGAAAATTATATCAGAGGGTGTGGGTCTCTATAGACATATAGGAGGCACTGATCACGATGTGTTCGGTAGCTGACATCGGCTAAGATAATATAATTGCAAATAGTATAATTTAACTATTGCGCCTCAGGGCCATTGGCTACTAGACTAGCTTCTCATTTCCTAAGATAATGATTCCAAAATTAACATTTTAAAATAAAATTTATATCAATATCCAGTTAATTCTTTAATATATGTATAAAAATTTTTAGAACAAAATTACTTAAATGCTAATAAGAGTTGTGTAATAAATTAATAAAAAAATACATAAAATAAAGAAAAAGACGTATACTGAACTGCGATGTATATGTAAACACATTGTAGGGCTGTTTAATATCTAATTATATCTGCTAAGAATAGGTCATATCTTTTTTCTGACCCCTCGCTGTTATAGTTTTCATTCAACTAACGAAAGATTTAATAAGCACTTTTTCTTTCGGCTTTTAGTGAAAAGTAATGCATCATTTGGATTGCAAAAGGAAATGGTGTTTTCAGTTTTACTCAATACATACAATAGACACAAAACATAGTTATTTCGGCATTAATCACTTTTACCACAAAGAACTTTTTATGCAATTGCAAATGAGAAGAAATGAGTTGAGGGAGAAAGTAGTCGTGAGTGGCGAGGAGTGACAACACTGGCGCACACACTATCGCTCACTGGACACTACCTTTTATCATCTTATTCAATGACTTCGCTGGATATCTTTGGTCCACAACACGGGAAGCTCTATTTGGCGTACAGAAACGCATTTGTGTCCATCAATGATGAGAGAAGACCGCATGTCATCAGTTTCTATTTTTGTGATAGTCATTATGCAATTTAAGCCAAATGTGGACAGAACTAAATACAGTATATATCATTCCATTCAAAACGTCTTCAATGCATAATTTCTATGCAATGCGTCGCACTTTAAAATGCATTTCTAAAAGTTCTTCCAAAAATTTTAGGCAACACTAGGTATTGCACAAAAATAGTCCAAAGAAGATATAAATAGAAATCTTTTTGGGACACAAAAGCAAGAAAAATTGAAAGTAAATTTTATTGTTATTGCTATTTTGAAGTAAATTACCATAAAAAACTAAAACCGTATTTGAATGTACCCAATACTGCATATACGTAAAAATTTTATTTTTTACTTTTATACAGCAGTTTCTTTAAATTATAAAGACTTATTGTACTTTGAAAAACTTTTTTCAATGTACTATTAATACTATGGTCATGAAAGAGAACTTACAGTATTAGTTAAAAAGCAAAAGTATTTATCAAAATCATTGTATTTATTAGCAATAGAATGAAAATATCGCTGAAAACATTTTACTATAAACTTATGTATAATTTATATATAATATAATATATAGATTTGTAGAAAGTTTTTTTAAATAATTAAAATTTGGTGTCCTCTTCATTGAACGCCTCGTTAGCATAACTTTTCTCTGTTTGTTGTTGTTCTTTACTCTTTACATTTCTATTCGTATATTCTTTACTTTCCTCGTTATACGGCACATAAAAGTAAGCCATAATTGCAAATACGATCATATCCAATATCATTAAACCGGCGAAGAAGAAAAATTCGTAGGACTGCAAAACAAAAAAGAAAACAGCGCCGAAACGTTAACTTATTTGCATATAAAAATTTCAATATAAATCAACGTAAATTGTATTATTGTTATTATAATGTTTTTTAAAAAAGGTTTGGTAATTAAAAGAAGCGAAATTCGGTGGTGCCATGCCTTCAGTTGTGCTTCACTTCATTGTGGAAATCAAAGGCACATCAAAAAAGCTATAATCTCTAAATCTCTTTTTAGTTAGTAGTTAGTCAGAGAGCCATTAAACTATTTTATGATAGCATGAGAAAATCCTCGAGGCTAAGACGTTCAAGATGGGGGCAGAGCAATGAGCTTTTTATCTTTAAACTGAGTCAAAGCCACCCCAACTCATGTCGGACCCGCAAACCACCGCCCACTATATGAAATTACAAGATAGCCAAATGGTATAATCTTGGCATCGATACAGAGCTAACGAAAATTGCGGACGTTATACACGCTACTGCTGTTGCAACTGAATGCCAGTGAATTTGAAAGTCACGTTAATAAATATAAGATAAGCCTATCATAAAATATTCTCGTACGAAGAACTGTGAAGACAAAAAACGCTAAGGTGTAATAACGTAATAACGTGAACGAAGAGAATTATTTTGAATTAGGAAGTTATTATAAGCTTTTTACATGCGATCCAAAGAAAATGCTGAATGCAAACCAAACATTTTAGTTAAGAGACTGGAATGAAGCGAATGCTAGTTTGCAGTCAAGTGTTATGTACTTTTATTTCTGTTCCAATACTGTAAGCCTTTATTCGTATGTGTTGATGCGGTTCGTATCAAAAGTAATAAAACAGCATTTTAGGTGAACATATTTGCGAAAAGCAAATCCTTATTAAGTAACCGCAATCACAATCATGTTTCTAACAGAGACAAGAGACTACATAAGAGTTTTTAAAACACTCCCCCACCTGTCAAATGAAAAAATAGGAGATTTTTTATGTTTGAATTTGGCTGTGGGGCACTTACCAGAAAATGTAATTAACCTCAGTATAGCCGTGAGGGTGTAATCACATTCATTTTGCTTCCAAAGCAGCATTTGGTTTTAAGAAGTTTTCCCACTAACTTGTGGGCGGGAGAAACACCGCTCTCTCAAGAAAATGAGGGCTACTTTAAGTGGATTGTGTTTTTGCAAAAAGCTATAACATCTCATACCTCACGACAACAGAAAAAAGGGGCAACAAATGGACCTCAATAATCATTAGTTGTGATAATAAGTGTCTATGTATGTGTATGTATGTATGTATGTGTGTGTTATATGCGTATATAGACTGTACAAAACAAGTACTACTTATCTTGAAATACTTTAAAAATGAAACGCCACACACACCCACACGTACAATACAATCGCCAAATGCATTTAAAGTTAAATACTAGAAATTTAATTTCATATAATAATAAGAAACGCTTACCTGTCGCTTAAAAATCTTAGCGGTTGCAACAATAGCTACAATCAAATTTCCAAACGCAACTGTCATTAGCCATGCAGCTTGTAATACTGATTTCATACTTATCGGTGCCTAGTAATTAAAATAGTCAAATAAGTTTCGTTTTTTCAAACCTTTTTGATTTTACATCACTATAAAGCATTTAAAAGTTTTTTTTAATGTACTGCGAAAACTTTTTAACTGCATAATAGTATATACTGTATATTACATAATAGATCCGAATTATAAATACAATTTTTATCGAAAATGTATTATATACTGTAATATGTAATGAATAAAACTTTAGATATTTAAAATATATTTAAAATGAATAATCTATGAACCGTTTAGTTGAAAAAGTTTATAAAATGAGCGATAAGTTATGCAAAGAATTTCAAAAAACAACAACAATTGCAATTATTTCTTTTAAGTTTTCGAGTAAAATATTAGCATAAGTTGTCTATAGTTTGTGTTTATGATTTGCTTACAAATTAGTTAATGAAAAGAGTACCGAAAAACACAACTCTCAATTTTTTAACATAAAACATTTAGACAACAAATGAGTTGCATTCAATTATCAAATTTAATTTATTATTCTCGGATACCCGAAGTCATTAGTACTTTATTTGTTTTTAAAATCTTTTTATTTAGCTATAGAGCTATAAATTTGTTCATTGATCTTTCCTATCTAAATAATTGGATAAATTATTTTTACTTCACAGCAACTATGCTGACAGAAAATAAAGCAAAAAAAAGGCACGAAATAATTTTGATTAAATCGAAATCAACACTCAAAAAATAATATATATTTTATTTGATAATAAAATTGAAATTATAATCTAAATTGATTTTTTTATTTATAAGAGAAATAAAATCGGATCTCAAATGAAATATAAAAAAGGATGGCCATTAATATGATCCCAATTTGATTTAAATTATTATTGCACTCGCAGTATAAATTAACTATCACCTTCTAATCAAATAGCTAAAAGTTTTTAACTCTTGAATTTGTCATTATTTTTAAGCATTCGCGTAAAAATAAAAAATTCGAATACGAAATTTTGATTTTCAAAGATCTAGATCATTTTCCGGTAGAAATTGGTATTTATTATAAAAATATAAATAATTATCGAGATATTTTTCCTAATACTTATTTCATCGAATAACTTCTTCCTCGAGTGAATTCTGCGATAGAATGCAAGCTAAATTCTTAAATCTTTACTTTCTTTTTCTCATGAACTGGAATAAATACTTTGCCAATGCTCTTAAAAAATTTTCGATATAATACCAAAGACAAGAATAAAAACCGCAGCGAAAACTTGAATGAATCGCTGAAACTCTTAAATTTTTAAAATGGGTTTTAAATGATAATTTTTCCAGCTTAAGAAAAAAATTCCGGCAATTTTTCAACTTGTTCAGTAGGGTCAACAGCCATAATTATATTATCTTTCATATCAGAACATTATATAATAATAAAATAGATTAACTTTTTATTAATACTTTTATTTATTTAATAATAAATTTCAAAAAATATTAGATTCAGTGTAAGATTTAAAGTTACGTATCTATTAATTTAAATAATGTTTCCTTGAGTATAATTCCCAAAATTTAATTTTGCTAATTAAATAATTAACAAAAAAATATATTTAGTCTAATTTGTAATTGTGTTTATCAGCGAAATGACTACCATCTAACAGTTAATTATACAGTTAAGCTTATTAATATATTATATTTAATATTAGCATAACAGGCACTTAAATAGTCTGCGCAATGAATAAAAAGGTAATAAACTAAAAATTAAAAGATTGCACCGAAATAAATCAAGATTGCTATTCACTGCGAGAGTCGTTATTCAATTTCTTTATCCGAAGGTCGCGTTTGGAAAATCTAAACAGACTATTATCAAAATACTGGCTTAAGATGAATGGCAAGAGAGAGGGTCGTGATATTAGTTGTGTTCACCTGCTTATTGTCATTACAATAAGAGCGCATCTTTGACAATATTTCAAGCGTCAAACATTTTATCATTTTTCAAAGATTTCTTCTTCACATCATTAAAAAATAGTCTCGCGATTTTTTGATTATGCAAAATTCTATTCAACAAGCAATAATTTTTTTTCGTAAAACGCACAAAAAAACTATTTTTCGCCAAACGTTTATATCATTTATTGTCAGTTATTCTTACGGAGAATTTTTTTTTCGTTATAACAGCGAATCAAATAAAATCTTAAAATTACTATAATCCATTTAAATTTAAAAGTATAGATAACAAATGTTGAACTAACAAAATTATATTAATTTATGCGTAATCTAAATTAGTAGTTTTTATTTTTTTAAAAATTAAAATTAATAAGTAATTCTTGAGCTTAATTTATTTCTTTTTAAATTTATGCTATATAAATCTGTTTCGATAAATATCTGAAACTACGCATAAACTCTACTAATTCAAACGTAAAACTTATTAATTTCCACAAAACCCAGGTCATGTATCAAAGTGCTTGATTCGGATCTATCAAAGCAATAGCCAATGGGCCGTAGATAAAAAAAAGTTTTAGTGAAGCAAAAGTAACTTAAGATGATTTTTCCTATTTCGTTCTTCCCTCACAGGTCACAGGTGTGCTATTTCGCTATTGCCTTAAGGCTGCGTGATAATATGTGGGCGCTTCGTGCAACTATATCCAACTCGAAAATATTGCTTTCAAGTTTAGTTATCACGCTAATGCTTTTTTAGTAAGAGGCAATCTAATGAAAATGCGTACATTGCCAGAGTTATCGCTATTTAAAAATTTAGAAATCTGTTTACGGTGAATAACAACTATCACTTCTGAATTTCATAAATGTAATTTCACTTCACTTCTGGATATAGAGAATAGTTAACTACTGAACTACGGAACATGTTTTTGAGTAACGAGCGCTAAAATATTAAGATTTACGATCATTATATTCGTATATTTTAATACTAATGAACCAAACATCTATTAATTTGTTAAAAATGTGGTTTATTAGGTTTTAAAATATTTTTGAATAGTGTCTGAGATGGCTTTTAAATGAAAATTATCGTTAAATCTCTTTAAGGATCGCTTTAATTGTTGCTTTTAGCAAACATAAATTTTAGATAGGATTCAGTTTGAAACATGTTTAATATACTAATGGCATTACAATTATTTTGATTATAGAACCGACAAAACTTTATTTTTTATTATTTGTAATTCACTGCACTTTATACACGAAGTCAATTAAGTTCGTATTTTTACACCTAGTCCTTCAGAAAGATTAAATTACATTCCCGCGTTTCCTATCCGCCCTGTGAAATACCGATTTATGGGAACCTCAAATTAAAAAATATAAATAGCTAAACTTTCAATAACAAAGGATAATTGAATACAACATGTGTCGAATTGCTAGGATACAAATTTAGCGTAAATAAATTATATTTTTAAAAACTTTTATGGGAAATATCTGGTATTAAAATATCTCGAATTAAAATAAAATTACAACTTTAAAAATTTTCGATTTGATAGTGTTCATGCATAGGGGTTATGAATTATTAATTTAATTTTTCTTTGTTTTTCAAAAGTCAAACTGGTGTCCTAAGTTTGTAGATTTCTGATTTGTTATACAGCAATCCAAATATTTCCATTGTGGAGTAAGATATATATTTTTTGATTTTTCATTTTATTTATTTTCACTTTTGATAATTTATTAAACAAATATTGGTTAATTTACCCTAAAGTCAAAACTATTTTTTCAACCTTTAGTTTACTATATTTGAAAATGTTCTTTTGAAAACTTGGCTTTAGAAAATTATAGTTTTAATTTAAATTTAGTTTAAACTTTTTAAATCAGTATGCATTTCTTTTGCTAACAAAAATAAATTTAAAAAATAACAATCTTGGTAATAATTTTTAAGTTCTAAATACGGTATCTAAATCGCATAATTCAAGTAAATTTTAACTTTAAGGGTTAATTAGAATTCAAGAGTTAATGCTTATGAGCTAAAAAGTTAATTTTATGCACTCTTCATTGTAGAATTAATTCCATCCAGTTTATAGACTACAAATGTTAATAATTAGACTCCAATCCCACCCGCAGATAAAATGTTATATTCCACCGAGTCTGCCCCCGCAGAAGTAAAATTAGGGTTCCCGCAGCTCTCGCTCGCAGGTCCAGCAATCTTAATCTTTTCTGTTGTTTATCTCATCTTTCTTGTCTCGAACTTAAAAATTAAAATGCCTATTTTCAAACTCTACTATTTTCCCTAAAATCTATACTTTTAATGATATATCTTATACCTCAAATCTTAACCAGATACAAACACTTTCAAATTTTGTGCTAAATTTTGAATATTACTGTAACGCTTAAAGTAAAAAAGTAAAGTAAATGTATTTTATATACATTAAAAATTTAGCGAATTAAACTTACTTGTGAATAAGAAAATTCCAATCCAGTTATAGAAAACATAATTTCTCCAGCTGTAATAATGATGTAGGGAACTATTTGCCATAACATCGATACTGTATTAGGTTTCACTGTATTTGTTATCGTCGAAGTAAAACCATCCTAAATTTATAATTAGAAATTATTTTAGAATTTACTCATTTATTCTGTAAATATATCCATAAAAACTTTTATAAGAATTATTCTCAATTTTTAAGCATAAAATTTTAGAATTTAACGATATCGTGGATTGCCTAAAAATTTTGATATCGGCGGATATAAATTTTGTTACAAAATGCAAACAAAAAATATAAAACATATTATAAAAATAGCTTAAAAATTTGGAAATAATCTTAAAATTAAGGTAAAAATTAGAATAAAATGGAAACAAACCTCACTGCCGTATACAACAATAACATAAGAACCACCAGGTTTAAGGGGCAAATTGTCTCTAATATTTCTGGTTCGTGAGCCATCAGATAGACTTAACTCGTATTCACCACCTTTTGCTATGTCTAATTCAGTATAATCAGTGTCACCAAACGAAGTATAGTTAGGATATAACGGTTTAACAGATTTATGAAAATCTTTATTTTTGAGAATAAAGCTGCCATTAGTCGTAGTAAAGTCGTAATCGCTAATTTTGAACACAATTTTAACATTTGAGCCACCATTTTCGGGCTTTTCTATTAGTTTATCGGTGCGAAACTTTTCTATCGAAACATTTCTGGAAATTTCGTCGATATCGTGCAGAAATAAAATAGCGATTTCTTTACTCTCGATTTCGGGGAAATATCCATAATATTCGCCACTATAGCTGCAATTTTCGTTTTGATCCGCAATCGGTATATTAATTAGCAAATTATGTTCCAAACTTTCCAATTTTCTGTCCGGGAGTTCTCTAAACTCTCGCGGACCAAACTTCTGGACTCTCTCGAATAAGCCCTGATTCGTTACGCTGATAGTGCATGGAAGACCATTGATGATCGCCAAATGTGCGAAATTTACTGCCGGTTCCGATGGAATTTCCGACTCTATTTTCAACTGAAAAAACGCGCAAACAATAAATGAAAACGCGGCCAAAACGCCACCCGTTGTGATCCTCTGCAAAGGTTTCGATAACATGTTTGCTTTTCGGATGCATGGATAGATAATATACTCAAACACCGGTATCAAACAGATAATAAGAATCGGATTAACCACTTGTATTTGATCAGGTTTTATGCGATAAATGCCGAAAAAGTTGCCATCCATTCGTGTGGCCTGCAATGTCCATCTCGAACCCGTTTGATCGAATAGCGCCCAAAAAATGGGAAGCGGTAAATAAAGAAATAACACTCGCAATACAGCCTTTATATCAGCTATTGTTTTCGGCTAAACAAAATAATAGTGAATTAATAATAAATTATATGAGCTAATAATAATATTTTGTTTTATAATTACACTGTATTTATCGTCGGCGTAGTCTAACCAATGTTTCCTTTTCTCACTTTTCTTAAAATACTTTCTTCCCAAAGCGGTCTGTGAAAAATAGCTCAGTAAACATAAATAGTACAGTTATATGCATATTCGATGAAATAAAGCTTACAAATATGCATTTGACAGTTGTGACAACGATATTTTCCTTTGATGGCGCAATAAGTCGGTAATTAGTCAAATACTTTCCAATAATAAATAAGATTAAGGCGACCACCATCAGCACTGCTGGCACACCGAAAGCTAAGGGAAAACAGTCGTCTCTCCCAAAGCAACTTACATCTTGGCGCAGTATCGGCGTAATAAATGTGGACAACAAACTTCCCGCATTAATCGATATGTAAAAGAATGAGAAAAATTTCTGCAACTGCTTTTCCTGTCCGGGACCAAACTGATCGCCACCGAACGCCGAAACGCAAGGTTTTATGCCTCCGGTTCCGAATGCGATGCATGCCAGACCTATCATTGATATTGCTCTGTGTGTGCGTGCAATCAATTTATTAGAATTATTATTCCGTTATGTGTAATTAATTATATATGATTTACGAACTCGTTGGTCAGAAAAGACGCGTATGACAAGATTATGTTTCCCATGGCGTATAACACGGATATGTATAAAATGGTCCTAATATTAAAATTAGCATAAATGTTGTTTGTGAATATTTAATCCGTGAAAATTTTAATTTATACCAAATAATTCTCACTTAAATTTTCCTAGTAATGAATCAGCTATAATAGCGCCCAAAACTGGGGTAAAATAACATGCCATCGCGAATATATGGTACGCCTCTGTAGCGGAGTCATCGCTGTATGTGAATACATTTTTGAAGTACAGCACCAAAATCGCTGTTCACAAAACAAATAATTAATTCGTTATTATTTTAATTTTTATTTATTGGTTTGTTATAAAAAAAATTGTTTATTGGGATTTAAAGCCGAAAAAATCTATATAGTAAGTGAGTAGTAGTTAATAAAAACAATAACAATGTACATGCGTTTGAGAATTTATTTGTTTTATCATTTGACACTTTGACACAAATCTCCAGTAATATTTATTAGCATTATCATTACTCATTACGACTGACATCTAATTATATTTTTTCCGATGTGTATACAACAATTAATGTCATGCAAACAACAGCCTAAATACAATTGGAAAATTACCAAATTTCTATATTCGATAATAAATCATGTAATGAGTTGAATACAAATCCGATTTTTTTCACAAAAAAAAACAATAAAATAAATAAGTATAATTTACTTTAGTTTAAAATTGTCGGAATTAAATAGATTCGTTGAACACGATTAAAAAAATGTTTTGTTTTATTTATGTTTTTCTAAAGTTAATATTTTTAAGCTTTTAATTTAATATTTGCCTTTAATGCTCTAAGCGTTCAATTTTAAAGTATTTAAAATTCAAAATGCATTGTTAACAAAATAACAAATGGGTTTTGTTATGAAGAAAAAACAACTGAGACACTTGAATGATTAAATTTATAACGTGTTTAACTTTGTTTCATAAAGGATTTTTTTAAAAATCTAATTTTCAGTTCATGAGATTTAAACTCGGTAATACAAACTTCATTTTCTTTAACTATAACTAGTAATTTATCAAATTTACATTGTGTAATAGCATTAACAAGTTTAAGGGCAAAAATAAACATTTCACAATTTAAGGTCAAAATAAGAAAAACGAGTCAAAACTAAAAATACAATAGAAACGGGTCGACACCATAGACGAAGCTAATTTTATTATTAAATAAAGTAATTTATTATGTAAAATTGTTAATTATTTTAATTAGAAAATAATCTTAGAAATTTTTCTTTGATCCCGTAGCCATTTATTATTTTTATCATTATATTGTTAGCTTTATCTTGTCGTGTGTAAATTGTATATAGATGTTACAATAAGATTATAATTACACACGAAGAAACTACAGAAAAAATTGAATATTAAGCTATAATTATAATTAATTTCGAAGGAAATTTTAATTAATACTCTGGAAAACTTTAAACAAATTTAGGAGATAACGCGATAAAAATAAAAATAAGCGATCAATATCTGTACCGTAATTCTCATTAAAATGTAAGGAATACCTGTAAAAAGTCACACTTTATTTAATTTGTTTTACACGCTAATCTTAACATTTTTGAAATACTTTTCGCGGATAATTAATTATTTACTATTATCATTGTTGTCGTAATTTGTTATTTATCATCATTTTTAGCGAAAAACCGCAATCTATTATTTGGGACAAGATTTACATATTACTCATTTAAAAATAGTAATGACTTGGAGTTATCATCAATGATGATGCCCTTAAGAAACAGTTGTCCTTCAATATAAATTTATAAATTTTTTCCAATTAACTTTGTTAAATGCAATTAAAAATCAATTCTATAATAACAATCAAGTTTATGCACACAGGTTAGGATTATATTAATTTCGTTTCAATTCAAAAAACAAATTTATTAATTTTTATAAGTCAATTAGAAGGAAAAAAATTTAAAAAATAATTGCTAAATAATAGCGGCCATAAAATTAACGTATAAATTAAACGTATTATTAACATTTTATTATCCGTTTAATTAGAATTTTTGCGGACATTAAACAAAAAATTTCGCACAATTTAGACAAATTAGACCATAAGCGCAATAATTGGAAGCATAAAAGAATTAGTGTAAGCACACAAGTGATTAAAAAGCAAAAATCAGCTTAAATTAATGGCAGGATTTAAAATGTATAGCATATTAAATAATCATGTGTTTCTGTTGAGAATCAACAACAGTATTTATTTTTCGATGTTTTTCTTAACACTTGCGGGAAAATCGTATGACATAAACAATAAGGGCTAATAAGCTTATTCTAGTAGCGTTGCATTAATAATCAACGATAAAGTGTCAAATACAGATGTTTTGGTATTTAGAGTAGTGAAATATCGAAAGTCAACACGAAATTATAAATATAATGCGCATTATAATAAGTTTTTAATTAGCATATGTGGGTAAAAAAATTATTAACTAAAATCTACATCATCTCTAAAAACTACAAATTTTATACATATGGATAAATTTAATTCAATCAATATAATAGATTACAAGAATAAGTAGTCTAAGAACTTAACTAGTTACTACTTAATTAGAGATTAATATATACGGTATTTTCTATAGTGTGTATATATTGTTTATTCTTGACATAAAAATTGATTTAATGTCAAGTAAATATCAAAGGAATTACTACATATATTCATTATAAAATACTAAAAATATATTATAAACGAATAAAAGTACTTCTAAATTGTGTTTTGCGTAAAATTTAAATTAAGATATTAAAAATGTTTTGGAAACGTGTAGCAAATAAATTACAGAATAAATTCTATTCATTAAGCTAAGAAATATTTCTCATATTTTTGGTAAAATATTTCGAAGTGGATACTGCTTTTTTTGATGACATACCACATAACACATAACAAACAGTTACTACCGTTACGCAACAGTACAGCACAATGATGTGAAATATTTTCAGCCGATTTTTGTTATGCTATAGAAAATGTTGTAAAAATTTAACAATTCAGTCTATTATTGAAAGTGAATTACAACAATGCATGGGTGGCGGAAGGTGGACGTAGCTATCGGTGGGAAAGTAGAGCTAAACACTTGATGGTTCAGGTGGGGCTGACATTGTCGCGCAATACCTGTTCCTTCAAGACAATCGCATTGAATGTAAAATGATGCTCAAGATTTTCAGTGGGCTTTCATTGAAAATAATCAAATGCGACGGAAGCGGTGTTGGGGATCCTAATGGATCAGTTCAGAAATGCATAACTTTTCGCTTTAGTAAAAGTTATTGGATATGCAAAAGAAATAGCGGCGCTTAACAGTAAATAACACTACACTGCGCGCTTAGATAGTGATATATTTAGGTGGGGCTCACCACTCAATTCCAATCAAATGCTAGAAGAACTGCAATCCGACATGCAGTAACAAAATTAAATGTTAACATCTGGCGGCATAGCTTTATTTCCGATTCACTTTCTATTGAAAAACTATTTATAAAATTGTTTGCTTGAACAAAAATTTATAATTACTTTATTTGTAAAAAATGATTAATAAAGTTTTTGTTTATTGAATCTGCGATTTCTGAAATCTGATAATTATATAAAAACAAATGCAATCTATTAAATTTAGCGTTAATATTGATAAAGAATGTCAATAATTATTAAGAAAAATAAAGACCAGAAGTAAACTATCTTAAAAAATTGAACCACAGAAAATATTCTTACCGAGAAAACTAAACAAACAAAGAATTCAAGAAAAAATTGAATTAAAAATTGATAAAAACAACCTAATTATAGAAAAGAATTTAAGTGAATGAGTACAAAATAAAATTTACCGTACAATTTTATTTGTTTATTTTGCAAAAATGAATTTTTGATAATACGGTATCCGTATTTGTTAAATATTTCTGTTGTGATACTTAACGCAATATAGAAAAAAGTTATTTATTATCTCTGGTAAATATTTCATATTAATAATCGAAATGAGTTTAAGGTTAATCAATGATAGCTGACTCTACCCCTATGTCAATATGATATTGCAAGGTTTATTCGATTAGTTTTAATGTTATAAACAATGATGAGAATATTTTAATTGTTTTGGATTTATTTATATCATAATTATTTATAATTGATATTTTGATTTTAATTATAAGCGCAAATCTGCAACGATTCGAGTAAAAAAGGTGACAATTAACCTTTTTAAACTCCAATTAGCTTTGAAAAAAATAAATAAAAATTAAATGTAATTAATAGAACACTGATAGATAAATTTTTTGTGCTGAAAAATGTAAATCTAAACTATCATCATATCATTCGCTGACATATTAACGAAGTTAAGTTCAAAACAACGCGATAAATAATTAGTGATTGTTCAATTTCAATAAATACAATTGAAATTTTATCTACAGTAGATAGACTGAAGTAATTTACCATAAATTAGATTAAGTGTGATTTGAAAATACAGTATAGAAATTACATATGCAAATTAGTAGTGCGGAAATTTTAGATTCCTTGCTGTTAACTTCGCTATAATATTTATCAATTTGGAAAAATATATAAGAAAAATTTTCTATTAAAAATATACAATTAATATATTAAATAATGTTCAGGGTTTTTAATAACCAAATCATTTATGAAAACAAAAAATATACGCTTACAAGCAAACTGAAAGGTGAATAAAATCTTACGGTTGTTTTAAAAATTTATATGTCATCGGGATTGAGGCTCGAAACATGAAACATCTGAACCCTACCCGAATCGAGATTGAAAACTATAATTTTATTATAATTAAATCGGGCGTAACACCGGTTTAATGTGACCAACACCTACTGTTAAGTAGTGGCAATATTTTTGAAATGCCATTCTTTCTTAGATATTACAATACGAATAAAAGTACGCAAAATCAAACTTTATTAAACCTTATATATCTATAAAAAAGAGTACATCTACAATTAAAATATACTTTTCACATTGAAACTAAAACAAAATGTATATATAAATCAATGGAAAATTTGAAAACGGTTTGGGTTCAGGTTTTAACTTAAAATATTTACTATAAATTTGTAAAGAAAAGCGAAACGTTTTCATAAGAATCAAATAAAGTATAATAAAACTACGCGTACCTTTCATGCCATAATAAGAAAAACGTTCGCAAAATTCATTGCCAATTATAAAAAATATGGACTTTGGATATCTTTGTTTTCCATTCTTAGCCAAATCGCGTTTGTCGATCACCGATGATTCGATGTCACTATCAGATGGATCTTTTTTCTTCTCATCCTAAAGAAATAACACACGAGAGCTTACGACACAAGTACTAAAAACCTCTAACGCAACAAAAACATTGACAGCAATATTCATTAAAACCCTTTAAATGATAACAATTACTTACCATTTTTTATTGCTTGATATTTAGATTATTTTTTGTCAGCTTCGCTGTCGAATGAACTAAAAGAAAGAAAAAACGTTGTAAAGAAAATTTTTTCTCTTCTCTTTCACTGTTGTGTTTTTAATTGTACTTAAAAGAAAAGTGCTTATCAAAAGCGAGAACGAAAAAACTTTTATTTTATATATTATTTTTACCAATCATATGTCACTATTTTTTTGTTATCAAAGAATGTTTAATATAACATAGAAAAATAATGACACAATTACCACTTAATATTATAATTATAATAATAATCACAATAAGTTTATTCTCTCCGAGAGTTTGTTTTGCGAATCAATGTATTTTTGTTAACAAATATTGATTCAAAATTAAAGCACACTTTTCGCTGCTGCGATAATAATAGTTGCAGTAATAATAATAATAATTGGATGCAATTGAGTTCAGAGGTTTCGATCACATTATTTGTGTATTTAAGTTTTTATGACTTTCGATAATTGTACCACTAATCTTTTTAGCGGATATTTTTCTCGATATAATGATAAATCGAATAACTTTAAACAATAAAAATAATATGGAATACTGCGACGAGAATCCGGAAACGTATTGTTAAAAATTCTCGAAACAAAGTTTTCTTTTCTTTGCGCTATATTTAAATAGACGGTTCGGAATACCGAAAAAGACAAGCAAAATCAACTTAAAAACTATAAAGAGCGATATCACGTTACAAGGGATCAAATACTGATCGCAAAATTGATGATGATCTTTATAAACAAAAAAAACTGCACAAGAGAGGAGTGAGGACAGTGTTTGCATATAAAAAACTGTTTCAGTCTGTATCTCAAAACTAGACGATTCAATGAATCGCTAATAATTTTTTTATTTTGAAACTATGCTAAAACGTTCTAAATAGTATTTGGGATAATGACTCGGCTCCACCTTTAAAACGCAAAAGCAGATACTATTAAGGCAGATGTTATACAAGTTTGCAAACACCACCTATTTTTTGATATACAATTATTATTATTATTATCATTACTTTTTATTATATCTGTTAAACAGTCGCAGTCAAACGCTTACCAAAGTCTGACCCCAACTAATAAATTGCGATGTGATTTTGTTTGCTTATCTTTTTTTATGGTTTTGTCGTCATAGTTTAATTACCAATTAACAAAAAATTGAATGACATAAGACAAAAAAACAAATACTATTATCGCAATTAACAAAATTCGAAATTAACCTTTTCCTGCTATATTAGATTCAAAAATTAAAAAGCATAGTAATCAGAGAAAATAGAATGTTAAGTTAAGTATTGTTGCGTAACAATTTTCATGCATACAGTTTGCGCGAGGGTTAGATGACTGGAATTTTTTTCTGTTTAAATAAAATCTGGGACACATAATAGCAGATAAACTTCAATTCTCACGATTTTGCAGACAAGAAATAAATATTAATAATTTTTTTGTTGTCTTTTATTAACTTTAACTTTTCGCCCTTTTAAGTGACATCCATAGCCAGTTTATTTTGCAAAATGTTTGATCATTTGAAATAATGTTTATCCAATGCTATAATTTATGTTTATTGTGAAGAAATAAATAAATATTTATCTTATTCGATGTGTGAATCAATTTAATTTTTGCGTAATTAAGAAATGCTCTAATTATATGTCTTAAACTAATTATCAGCTAATACTTTAAGCTGTTTATTTATTTAAAAAAATCCAAGTAATTATGTAAAGGTAGACTTATAAAACTGTCGTTTCCTGAGAAAACAATTTTTTGCTGAATCAAAAGATATATTTCCCATTCATCATTTTAATTATTTCAATTTTTTTATTGTATGCTAAAATAGATTTAAAATGTCAAAAATTTTGTTAGCGAGTAAATATAAAACGATTTGTGGAATTTTTTTTGCAAAATACCAAATGTTTTGCTTTAAAGTATCATAATTTTTCTTGAGATAAAAAACTCATTTAAATAAAAAATTTTATGGTTAATACAGGGTTTCAATTAAGTATTCCATGATTCGATGATTGTTTAAATCTAAATTTGTTGAAATTATTGAATAACATAAAATCTCCGAATTTTTCTACAGGAAATACCGATAGAAAAAAAATTCCATTATATTATTAATTTTATTTGAATAAATAGTGCCACAATTATAGATAAGATAATAGATTCTTAATTTTATAGTACTAATTAGCAGTTAGAGCTTCTATTGTCTTTTTTATTGCCATCGATTAGTGAATGAAAATTGGAGTCAGAGGTAAATTAGAAATGGAAATAAAGATAAATTCGGTAAATAAAAGCGATTTGTCAAAAAATTTATCATAAAATTGTCAAAATGAGAATAAATCCGCATACCATACAGCTATAAATAATAATATTGTTTCACAGAAAAAAGTCAATGCAATAAACTTGTAAAGAACTTTTAAAACGTAATTTAAGTAATTTTTTTATAATACCTTACGATAATAAAAGAAATCAAGTTCAATCGGTTACCAAACTCATTTAATTCTATATTTATTTTGTTACAATATTAGTCACAGTATAATGCATTTTATATCGATTATTGTTCAATATATTATGCAATGTATAATATTTTAACTATAAAATGACTGTAAACTAAAACTACTTTAACTGATTTTTCCTAAAAATGGAAATATTTAGATAATGACCGATGCAGTCAGACTGTATTAAGTGATATGAAAGATGCGCTAAATTCTGTAATATTAGCTTTATTTTTAGGGTAATGTAATTTTAAACAATGGAAATTAAAACATATTTTATAGCGAAAAAATTAAATCCGAAATCAAACACTCGACAGAATTAAATAGATAAGAAAAAGAACTCATTTCCTGAAATTTTAGCTGTTTAAGATAAACTTAAAAAAATACTTGTGACTAATTTTTTCGCAATTGTTGTTCCACTTGAGTTTCCTCTATTTATTAGATTTAACAAAATATTTGTGTTTACCTACAAAGTTAATCAATTTAGTAAAACAACTCAACGAAAATAGAACATTGCTATGGTTTTTATTAATATTTAGCAAATAATTAAATTATATTAAGCGTTTCAAAATTAAATTTAAACTCATAAATCTTGTATTTGTTAATTTATCTAAATTGAATTTATATTAAAAATTTTCGGTAATAAGTAGTTTATGTCACATAGAAATTAATTTTTAATGTTTGGTTCAAAATTTTCCTTTTAAATTACTATCGCTTATTATTTTAATATTATTAGTATTCATAAAATAATCAGTTAATAAATTGATGTGTTTTGTCAATTACGTTATAAATTATGCACCATTTGTTTTAAATTTAATCTTTTTTAAAATATTTAAAATTCCTTAAATACAATCAAAATAGCATTTACACAAATAAACAATTAACATCATATTTTCTACTGGTTTGCACCGTAAAAGTATTCAGAAATTACATTGAATCGGCTAGACTTATCTATGAGAGTAATTATAGTTTAATTGAATAAGAATAATTAAGATTAGTTCAAAATAAAAACATTTATTAACAAAACTCTTTGTTCCGTATGTTTGGTATGTTCAATTATTTAATTTATAAAAAATTACTAAACACCATCAGTTTAATGATCTAAAAACTAATCTATAATAGAGCATTAACTTACAAAAATGATTACTTATTTACTTAAACGATTAAAAATAGTTATTTTTCACATACGTTTTCGTTATGAAATCCACTTTGAAATTTCGGCTAAACATAGAAGTTCTGCGAAAAATTTCAACTCACCGTCAGTTAATGTGAACACTTAAGTGGCGACGATATCGTTGTTGTTGTTGTTGATCAACAAATTGTTTTTAAAGTGTCAAATACTTTGCTTAACAATTTTAACAAAACATTGAAATAATACAAATCTAAATCCTTTGATAACTGCAATATTTGACGTATACATATATATGATTAGCGCACTTAAACAATGAAAAACAAAAACAATAACGCGATAAAAAAAAGCAATTTTTGATTATGAATTTTAACTCATTATTATTGGTGTGATCATTGATTAGCGATTTTATTTACGAACGCTTCGGAGTCACTAGTCTTCATGAAACTGTAATTTACATGTGCCACAGACGCTGATAGGTTTTCGGCACAAATAGATAAAGTAATTATTTGGAAAATAAATTTTTTCTTATTACCCTTTTTTAATATTTACTAGACGTTTGTTTGTGCGACAAACGAGATATAAAATTTAATATATATAATGAATCCCGGTTTTGCAGACAAGTCCAAGAATAGCCTTTTTTCGTTTAGTGGGCCATAAGAAAAAGAATATATGGTAAACTTTTTTTTTGCTTTTTGGAATCAACTCTTCTGAGAGTAACGAGTTTTTTGACAAATAAACTTGACCTCAAACATAACTTATTATCAAAAAAAATGTTGTGCGCACACATATTATTACAAAGTGGTAATACTTGGTAATTATTGGAAATCTAATTTACTGCTAGTTATACAGTAATAAAAATAAAGAAAAAGAGATATGTGTGCAAGACTTTTGAAATAAAGTAGAAAAAATAGTTTATTACGAAAACTTTCTTAAAAAGATTCGAAACGTAGATAAAAAAGTAAAAACTATATCGTTAACGAGTTTCCATTTAATAAATTAGCTTTTCGTTTAAGTGTCCTGATATGTAGCCTTGAATTTTGGTGAAGACGGTGTCTGACCGAATAAACGAATGTTTTTGTGAGAAATTTACTTTTTTAATGATTCGATGATCGTTTGTATAATTTTTAAGTTATTAAAAACAAATAAAATATAAGAATAAGTTTGAAATATCGAATCGATTTTTAAACATCTATAGATCAATTTATATTTTAAAACAAAAATGGAACACAAATAATGATATATTTTTCTAAGAGTTTTGGTAACAATTTGAATGCTCAATAAAGTTTAATACTATTAAAATGGTTAGGGGACAGACACACAGACACACGGAAATATCAATCATATAATGGCAATTTTCAATATGCCATAAAAATTAGAAATTAATGCACATTGAGTTGGCTAATTTTGCCCATTATTTGGACTATACAAACGTTTATACTAAAAGTTTTTTGCGCAAAAATTTTTCGATCAATTGTGACATAATCTTTAAGACATTGAAGGTCTTTATTGAAACGAACACGAATCCATTTACGATGGATTCTGCAGAATCCAAAAAACTTGTTTATATGAATACATAAGAAAATGCGTGTAAAGGTCAATGAAATGTGTGGTTAAAGCATTAATAGGATGAATAAGTTTTCTTTTAATGTTTTGAATAAAATGCGTAACAATAATGTTATCATTATCTGAGAAATCTCATTGTCGGAGAATTCAATGTCTAACACACACACAAAATCATAATTTAATTCAACTTTAAGAAATAAAATAATAATAGAGATATAAAATGTATATAAATTGTATAAAGAGTTTTTACACTACACTATATCCTATTAAACTTTTCAATTAAATTAGAGATTAACTGGTGTACAGTGTATAATGATGAGAGAAAGCTCAAGCTCAGGCAAACTAGCTTAAGCCAGCTCAAGCTCAATATTAAGCTCAAATGAAAGATTTTATGTAATACGAAAGCTCAAAGCTCACCTTTTTTTGAACTTAAATTTGTAAGCTCAAGCTCAAGTTTTACCCAACGAGCTTCTTGAGCTTTGTGTTATTAATTAATAAAGACAAACAATACTATAAAATGTTTCAAATTCCGTATTAGTATCACATACATCAATTAAATATTTTTGCTTTTGAAAAACTATAAAAAAACTTAAGTTTAAATGGAATTTTTTAAGTTAATGTAAGTTAAATTTCACTAAGATAGTGATTTTTAAAATTTTTTTCTAGCATTTAAGATCACAGCCAAGCTCAAGTCCATTCACAAATTAGTAAGCTCAAGCTCAAATGTACATTTTATTTTTTAAGCTCAGCTCAATTTTTTCCAGTATTGAGCTTAAGCTCAGCATCTTCAAGCTCAAGCTCTGGAAAAATGAGCTTTCTCTCATCATTAACAGTGTATCCAACAATCGATACCACAAATGTACGAAAATATCGATAGTATCGATAATCGCATTCTTTGTGCGCTGCAATGCTATTAATGCATTCGCACGTAAAATGGTGTAAAAAAGTAGTGTTTCGTCTGATTTGTTGTGATTGTAAATAAACCATAAATTTTAATTATTTGTGTTTTGTTTGAAAATACGTTTACTCGTGAAATAGAGTTCATAAATAAAGTAAGAAAAAAGCCGTTAATAAAACGTTTGGCATTCATTATGGAAAGTTGAGGCATAAATCGCAATAAATCGTTTGGTTACGCCAATCATGATGTCTTCGTCGTCGCAATCGTATGAAACGAATTCGGTTTCGGACATGCAATCCACACATTCTCCGCTTAATTGTTACACATGTGAATACGAAAACTGTGATTCGTGGCCGAATGACCAGATCTGCCGAAATGCGTATACTGTGAGTAAATATTTTGGTTGTTTGGCGGTTGAGTAGTTCCGCATATTAATTAAATGTCTAACATAATTGCATTTACTATAGTGCTATACATCGAGCGTTGTGAACGCACTTAAAAATACAGTAGAGTTGAAAAAAGGATGTTTAACTGTAGAGCACTCTCGACTGATGTGCGGGACAGTGACGGGTAGCGGCCAATCACGCAATGTTTCATTTAAAACCCATTACAGCGCGCACTGCTGTCGATCACATCTCTGTAATAATGGCTCGTTTCCTAAAATATTGTCATATCAACAAGTTTCAGATAGCAATGCATCGCCAATTAATAATACCATATACGTTGCAAATAATTACGCTCTTCTGATAAGTGGGTTCTGTTTACTATTCATAATTTCACTGTCATTTGTGTATTGGATGAGAAAAAAGCACAGACAAAAAATGACACATTTATGGCGTTCGCGTTTGGGTGTCGAACGAACCAACAGTAATGATTTAATAACATATAAAGACGATCTTCGCGTTACCGCCGCTGGCGACAGTACCTTAAGGGAAGTATTTGAGCATTCAATCACTTCTGGATCGGGTTCTGGTCTGCCATTACTAATACAGCGAACATTAGCCAAACAGATTCATTTGGACGAATGCATAGGAAAGGGTCGTTACGGTGAAGTGTGGCGCGCAGATTGGCTATCAGAGAATGTAGCCGTCAAGATATTCTTCTCCAGAGACGAGGCGTCTTGGAATAGAGAAACGGAAATCTATAGCACTATAATGTTGAGACACACAAACATTTTAGGGTTTTTGGGCTCAGATGTTACTTCGCATAATTCGTGCACACAGTTATGGCTAATCACTAATTATCATGAATTGGGATCTCTTTACGATTATTTAAATGAAGTATCATTAAAGCCGCAGCAATTGATTTCAATGCTATTGTCGATAGTATCGGGAGTTTTGCATTTGCACACTGAGATATTCGGCACTCAAGGCAAACCAGCGATCGCTCATCGAGATATTAAATCGAAAAATATTTTAATGAAAAATCACACGTCTTGTTGTGTCGCCGATTTTGGTTTAGCGGTGACACACACGCAGACATCGGGTCAGGTGAATGTGGCGCATAACCATAGGGTGGGCACTAAACGTTATATGGCGCCTGAAGTGCTCGATGAGACTATGAAGAGCGATATTTTTGAATCGTATCGATTAGCGGATATGTATGTTCATATACGTAATAAGATAAAAAATAATAAATATATAAGTTATCGTTAAATTTTATTATTAATATTTATTCAATAGTTATATACGTGTATTATCTATTTATAATATAGCTATTCATTGGCACTGGTGTTTTGGGAAGTCGGTCGTCGTTGCGAAATCGATGGCAGCTCCGAAGAATATCGTGTTCCTTATTTTGATGTCGTGCCAAATGATCCCAGTTTTGAGGACATGCGAAAAGTTGTTTGCATTGACCAACAGAGACCAACCATTTCGAATCGATGGCTCAGTGAAAATGTATGCGCAAAATTTCTACTTTATATATAAATTTAACGATTTGTGTAAATAGCTTTTTTGACACAAATTGATTTTTACATAGATATTGACTGATTTGGTTAAAATAATCAAAGAGTCGTGGGCTCATAATCCTTGCGCAAGACTGACAGCATTACGGATTAAGAAATCATTGCTAAAAATTTCAGTCGAGGAGAGACTAACTATTAAAGTGCAATAAAAAATATATAAGTTGATGGACGAAACCATAAAAGCGAAAGATTTTTTGTTCGCTATAATAAGCAGCTCATACCGTAATTTACACAAGTGTTCAAAACATGCCAACTATTATTATAACTTAATATTACGTTTACATTTTTTTGTTTTTACGTTTTAATCATGTCATTCATTCATTGATTTTATTTCCAATTATTAATAACGTTTTTAACGTGAATCATCGAAATAATTTAATTAAAAATACGCCAACAATAGTTAATAATACTTTGAATGTGTTTTAATGGAAAAATAATAAAAAAATGCAAGTTTTATTAAATAATTATATACAATAATATTAAAAAAAAATTGAAAATGACTTTTGGCACGAGTTAGATATATAAACATAGTAACAAAGCATTTAAATATATCTTAAAAATTGACATTTGATACTGTTTTTTTGTTTTTGTTATGTTTTTGCGATAATCACTAGCTATACTATGATCCATTAAAAAAAAGAAGTAAAACCACTTCTAAAATTCTTCTAAAATGTTAATGAGGTTTCGTAAACCGAAAAGATAGCCATCTTCGTGATTACCCAAACTCCAATTGGATTTATGATCGATAGTAATGCCGTCAGGCGTCGGTACAGTTTTGGCGAAGTCGATCATCCA
Organism: Phthiracarus laevigatus; assembly: GCA_034700185.1. Classification (NCBI taxonomy): domain Eukaryota; kingdom Metazoa; phylum Arthropoda; class Arachnida; order Sarcoptiformes; family Phthiracaridae; genus Phthiracarus; species Phthiracarus laevigatus. The sequence continues at coordinate 6,103 of JAQIXJ010000064.1, read as the reverse complement.
TACGCCCGCGTTATTTTTGTTATGAATAATGAGCAAACTGCTGCCAATTACTTCGTGGTTTTTGAAAAATGATGAACTCTCGAATTTTGACATTAGTTCTTTTAATCTTTCGATCAGTTTGAGCCGTACTTCGTTTTTTCCCTGAAGAAATACTTTTAACGTTGCTTTTACTTGTTCTCGTGTTTTTACTAATTTTAGATCTTGCGTTAACTGAAAATCATTTCCGGCCTAATCATTAAAAGTAAAAATAGACAAATCATTAATGATATGATGCGTCACGAGATAATTTTATCTATAAAATTGTTATCGAATGAAATAAAAATAATGACTCACTTTAAAGCCTTCGACACGGAATCCCAAATTGGAAGACGAGCTTAAATTTTCGCGAAATTTCATATAAGTTAATTTAGTGACCGCTTTAATTTCGTGCTCGCTATTTGTCGGTGCGTTTGGATCTATTTTGACCATTTTGTCGTAGAGATCAACGCGTGCTTTGGTATTACTCACTTCCGATTCGAGAAAAGTTCGTGTACCCATTTTAATGTCCATTATTGCTGCGTCTTTGTATTCGTATAACAAGTCTTGGAGTTCGATAAAGTTTTCACCCTTGTATAGCACATCCCTATAAAACTTTGGTACCATATCACACATCGTGTCATTCATTAGCGCTTTGTAAGCGCGAACTTCCGTTTCATCGTTCGACCTTCTCTTCCATATAGTTCCAGGTCCAGCCAAAGCGAACGAGTCTTCGTGTCCAGACAACTGAACCCAGTTATTGGTACGATTTTTTAGTATAATATCACTGGCGGGCGCACTTAATTCGAGCGATTTTAAAGCTAATAACTCGAGCAAAGACAGCTCTTTATTCTCGAGACAATCCTCTTCAATACTGTTATCGCGCGAAACACCATTAGTGTGAGCACTATCTACATGTTTGAGTGTTGGCTGCGATGCAGATTTCTGTAAATTGCGAACGAATGCACTCTTCGCTAACTGTTTCCACCTTAACTTCGCTGGAGATATTTGCGAAGATTTCTTCGCGACTTTCACTGAACTATTGTTAGTATTGTTCACATCGTTATCTTTTTCATCGACGATATCCTTTTCACTTGCAGCCTATTATTGAGAAAAATGATTTTGTTTTGTTAAATGTTTTCCAATAAACAAATAATGGTATTTACTGAGAAAATGTGTGTTAAATAAACTGTTTCCTAGTAAGCAGTTATTGTTTTAACTAAAAACAATAGCAGTGGAAAATTAGACCGAAACAGAAAAAACAAATAGACGATACGCTAACTATATAAATATATAGAAAAAAGGCGAAAAAAGCCTAAACTAGAAAAAACACTAAAATAAATAGATTATCATTGAATTGTCCTTCTCTAACGTTTATAAGCCCCCATTAAAAACCTACTGACGTCAATGCAAAATAAATTGAATAAAAAGTTTGAAATGAAACATAAAAAAAATAGAAAAAAAAGTTTTTTTCGCTATGCTTTCATAGAATAATTATTAGAAAAGATTTATACGATATTAATTATACGAAACATTTATTTTGATATTATTAGACGCTCACCGTTCGCTTATTTGACGATAATTTAACAAACAAATCGTTGGGAAACTTTAGTAATATTACATTTCGAAAATTGTATTTCGAAATAATCGACTTTTTCTTTAACTTCATTATTATTATTAAAGTGGTTGAAACAACGAATATCATATAATCTTTAATAGCGTATAACGTTCTTAAAGATAACTCAAGCACTTTCAAGACAAAGTTCATATACAATAATAAAAAGAAATCTAATAATAATAATGACACGGATAAACGGCAATCGCTTTGAGTAATATATCGTACGTATATGTTATTCCAGCGCTAATATCGCTTATCGTTAGACAACTTCGCAAGTTTTTTCAAGAGTGGAAAAGTTTTATGCAAGTTATATAAATTTATATATTATTAGAAGCACACGACAAAAACTGTTTTATCAGCAATAATATCACAAGAAATATGAAACGGCAACATAATAAAGACGTGACCCAAAACATAAGTGCAAATATTCGGAAGCATCTAATAATATCCTATAATCCATAAACGGAACTCTTCTAAAAAACCTGACTCATAATAAAACGAAGGCAAAGGCAATGACTTAAGCGTAAAAACTGAGCACTAAACGCAACACTAGGCAGACAAAATTTCTCTATTCCAAAACCAAATATAATAAAACCTGTTTTTTTCGCACTAAAAATCTGATTCAACACACACACAGTCACAGTCACCGCAGAAAGTTAGTACATATTAGTAAGGTATTCAAAAACGTTGAGCAGTTTTATACTGAATAACTATTTTCTATAACGTTTTATTATAAAACTATTATTTCGATTTACGCAAATCGCGATATTTTCAGTTCTAAAGATAGATACGATACACATTTTCTATTTGATACCTGCGTTATTAGTTATGAAGTCACTAGAATTTACTACACTTACCGATAGGAACAAACGAACAGCTGAACTGTCGCACTTCGTTAACGAAATACACTGAACAACAGATGTCCAAAAGTCTATTAATTTTATTTTATTACTGTTGGGCATTAATAATGCATCGATTGAGATCTGTTTTATCATTATTTTATTTTAATTGCAAACAATAGCAACGTAAAAACTATTTAAATCGAAGAATGGGTTTTAAACAAAAAACTTTTATCTTTTTAAACTTCTATCTAGTCTTAAAGCACTCATTGAAATGATTAATTCTGGAAGAAAACGATACAATATAAAGACCAATGACAAGACCTTCGATTGCGAACTATAATTAACAGAAGGTGAGCTTTTCTGTGACCGAATGTCTATACAATGATAGAGCTTTCGCACCTTTATTTCAAGGATTCCGTTCGTTAAAATGCACGAAAATAGTATTAAATGCAATTAAATAGTTTTCAATAAACGCTTTAATAGTATGAAAGCGCCGCTCAAAACATTACTGAATATTTAATAAACCAACTGGTTTTATCTGCGCACAAATGTTTTAGAAAGGTTTACGTGACTTAACCGATAGTTCTATCTATTTAAGTTGTTCATACACGCGCCGATAATCTCATCATCACTATTGACGTCAATTTTGACCGATTTCATTACAAAAACAACGTATTTCTCGTTTATATGAAAATAGATATTTGTTTCGTGCATTTTTCTTCCCTATCTTTTTAAAACAACTAAGAAAAAAGGAATTTTTAATTGCATATGCTATAGGGATGCGATCGCGTATTGCGACAGGAAAATGACTAAAGCATTACGTTTAAAGGGTGTGAAGCAAGTTATGACCATTGTTACCAAATTCCATTGCAATCAATCGTTATGGTAAACGAGAAATACCTATTCCGCATATTTTTTCCAAATATTACTAAATTACGCCTTTCGTTAGATATAATAAAACAAAATCAACGTAATCAAGAGCATACGTGGCATTACTGTGAATTAAAAGCTAGAAATATTAGAATAGCTTCTCAAAACAATTATTAAAAGTTCGCAAACATTTGCTTTGAAATTTGCGCAATAATTACTGCGAATTTGACAATTATTCCAATTCTAAGTTTTATTCTACTGGGATTTTTGCAAATTTTCAATTATATGCGAAATAAGCTTTTAAAAACCCAACAATAATTGAGCTTAATTATACATATTTAAATTTAAACGTTGAGCTTCCAAAAAATAGCTGTGGCTTACGTGACAAATTTCATATAATCGAGCAAAACAACGCACTAATTTTAGATATTCGCTTTAATTTTGGTTAAACAACAACAATTTGTTTAATTTAATCGAGAATAAAACTATGAGAATATTTACTTCAGGCAATTCTCACATTAAATATGGAAATAATGCGCAAACAACGAATAACAAATTAAGACTACAGTATAATTGGGAATAATAGCAAATCTAAAATCTACCACAAAAAAGATACTGATCTAAACAAATTATATGATCAGTTATCAACAACTTTTTCATAATTTAAGTAAAATCATAATTATAAGCAAATTGCATAAAATCACGAGTCATATTGAATCACATTTGGAGTCACATTCAAATATCTGGTATACAGGAAACTTCCAAACACACGAATAAATTAAACATCAGATGCTGTGCGTATAAACGTCACATTGTTGGTGGTGTATAACGTCAAATATTATAAAGTAAAATAATCCCAAAATAATATAAACATACTAAAGGTGTTTTCAGATTTATAAACATAACAAAATGATATTTAGTATTGATAATAGATAATTATTTTCATTGTCGAAAATTATAACGCTTCCTACAACGCTTAAAATAACTTGTTTGTATCAAATTTTCAATGTTGATGGTTGAAATTTTGCAAACGTATAGAATTTAAGCTTCTATTTAAATGTCAGGGTTTAGTTATGCAAATGTATGAATAGCTGGTTTTGTTTGTATTGTGATATTAGGCTCACCATTGGAATTTACCTATTGGTACGGAATATTTTTGTCAGACCGTCAAAACTTTTAATAATTTAGAATAAAAGCGGGTGATTGATGTATTTGATTATTATTCACCAACAAGCTATAAATATCACCAAAATACCAAACGAATAAGCAAATAACATATTCGATAAAAAATACAGTGACGTTTTTCGGTGTGGATACACCTCAAAGGTTATTCGGTGTTGTTTATGTCTACGTGACGGACAGCATGTACACAAATAAATATGCGAGTCAATCATTTGACTACATATTCATGAATATATTAAATAAATGCGATAAAAATTCTATTTATAGTAATTCCGAAATAAAAAAGCTTGTTTTTATAAAATTACCCAAATTATAAATACTATGTTTTAAAGCTTTTTCATTCGCGATTCAATGATAAAACTTGATGTAATCAATTTAAAAATAAATTTCTATATATTCGCCATAAAAAACAACCACAAGCTAGTTGTCTATAGTCATAAGTCTAACAATTCAAATGGTAGTAATTTTAAGAATACAAAATTGTGTGGCTTACCACTCATTCTGATTACGCACAATGATATACAAAAAAGCAATTAAAACAACAAAACATATTTATTATAAATTAAACACTAATTATAGGTAATTAGTGTATTATTATTATGTTTTAGTCAAAACATGCGTAAGTTTGCACACGTATGTATGTATGTATGTTCTATGTGTTAATTGGTTTCTATTGTTTTATTAAACTCTAATGTACTTATGGTTACATTGAGTATCGGTGTAATGACGTTATAAACGTAGTTAAAGGTTTTAGTTAACACTTGTTATCCCATTCCCAGAAATTTATTTTTAAAAATTAATTCTAAAAATGCCAAAATATTGCGGGAAAATATTTCAATATTAAAGCTAAAATGATGGATAGAATTTAAATTATAGCAGTTTATAGACAAATTCATTGAATTATGTAAAACTAAGAAATATTAAATTAAAATTTACTTTACAGCGAATTACGAAACGCATATTATGCTTATTTGAATGTTTTCATAACCTCGAATAACCCATAGTTAACTTGAAAAGTTTATGTTTAGATTTGCATTCCTTCGAAATCTTTTTTTAGTGTTCACACTTCAGGGGTACTGTCTAGAGGTTGAAAAATATTCATATTAAACTCATGTTCCCGCCGGCAGTAAACTTTTCAATTCCGAAAAATACCGCTCCCGTTCGCAATTCCCGCGATGAATATTCAATTATACGCTTTGTATATCAATAAATGTTATTACTAAATCTGGTGTTATATTGTTTGACTAGAATTGTTACGACATTAATCTACAAAAGTTACATAAATCCACTAAATATGCATTATTAGCTCACTTTAAAAAGTCAGCGATCGGATTGGGAATTTCACCTGTGTGTGGACTTTTTAATTAATTTTTTCCAACGTTTCAATTTTTTAATTCTTTATATTAACTAGCCACCCCTTTAATGCGTAATATTGACGACCAAAAAATTTAAATGAAAGAAAGTATAGTTTATTTGTATGTAATATGCTTAAAATTGAGTTATTTGTTTATTTGGATTGTTTTGCTGATACATATTGTTGAATCATATACGTATATCCAGCGCGATAAACAATGTT